>CM040398.1:33528146-33613146 GCA_022702515.1 Ilyophis sp. 1 JC-2022
AACCCCAGATATAAAAAACATTCAGCCACTAAAGAGCTATAGGTGCTGTGAATCATGCATTACTTGTTAAAAAAGTGAATTATAATACTCGCATTAAACTGCAGTCAGATCTGCCATTAAGAACCAGCAGAATAGGACATATTACATTATTACATTACATTATAGGCATTTAGCAGACGCTCTTATCCAGAGCGACTTACACAACTTCTTATTACATTTATCCATTCATACAGCTGGATATATACTGAAGCAATTCAGGTTAAGTACCTTGCTCAAGGGTACAATGGCAGTGTCCTACCTGGGAATCGAACCTGCAACCTTTCGGTTACAAGTCCAGCTCCTTAACCATTATACTACACTGCCACCCTTATTGCTGCCGACATATTGTAGTTAAAAGCAAAATCTTCATTTGTTACACATATTGTATGCCTTTACTTTGCGAAACAACTAAAATGTTAAACTGGATTATAATAAAAGGTTATTTATGAAAAACATTAAAATGTGGACTATTGCATGTTTTTCATCCATCTTGATGTGACCAGGCTCCTCATACCTTTTTGGGCCGGAGGGCTTGTGTGTCGGAGCTGAAGCTGGTGTCCAGGGTCTCTTTGGACTCCATTTCACCGTCCTTACTCTCACTGTCGTCTTCACTCACAATGGGTCCATTTTCTGATATGGGGGTTTGGAAATCATCGTCGGGGAGTGGAGGGTAACTGTATTTAAAGGGGTCCTAAAAAAACACACACAGACACAGACACACACACACACACACACACACACACACACACACACACATTTCTTCAGAAAATGAACTGAACAGATATAAACAATGAGCCATGAACACAACCAGAAATTATTATTATTTATTAAAAAAAATTTAATAACACAGCAATAGAGTACTCAAGTGACTACGTCATGCTGGTTTCGGAAGTAAATTCCCCATTCATTTAGAGCGTAGACTTTAACGAAAGCTTACTTTTAAACCATTTCTACTGATTATATCTTACCGTCAATTTCCCGGATTGTTCAATATAACGCCCGTTTGCAAACTATGTCGTTTTTCTGGACCAGCTTCGAGTATATTTTACGTTTGAGTATTTTCTTGTGATTATATCAGCGCCGGAACTGTTTAACGTTTAACGTTAAACGTTTCGGCTCATTCTATATATCAGATTTCAAGAAATAGTCGATAGTCTCCGAAGCCCATTCTATTCTTCCATAGGGAATTTACTTCCGAAACCAGACTCCGCCCACGACTGACGTACTCACTCGAGTACTCTATATCAGTTTATAACCACATTATGACAATACAAATATAACATTGGCCTGCCAGGTTAATCTTACAAAATATATTTTGTAAATTATAATAAATACACAAAACCCTTCAATTAAACACCAAGTAAGCCAAGGTTTGAATCATAATTCAGCACTCATGTTTCACAGCTTGCTATACTGAATATTGCACTAAAACCCAGAGCACCAAAACCTGGGGCGCTTCCACATGATCTGTTGAAGGGCACTATAAATGCAGGGGCACGTACGGTTCCTCCCATGTGAAGTGGTAGATACTCGGGCCCAATGTAGGTTTGGACATCATTCTTGGACACAAACTTCAGCTTACTGATGGCTTCCGGACCAAGCCACGTCTTCACAATCTTCCAAGCCGCTGAGACGAGAGAGCAAACACATCGTTTACTTGTCGTGTCGCACAGGTCTAAATTGAAGTGGAACTTGACATGCTATCTGCAAACGCACGACTAGTTCTTAAACGAGTCCTGTTGGTTTTAAATAAAAGCGTCACCACAGCTTTAAGTGCCTTTGAAATCCTCATCTGTGCACTATATACTAAAGATAGAGGTATATTATTAGCTTCCTGCCCCAGGAAAACTCACCATTCATAATCCATGGCATCTCATACATGATCATCTTGGCTAAGTCAGAAAAGAGAAGAGAAAACAGCCAAAAATGAGACTCATTTTGAGATTCGCATTAGAGTTGACCAGGATTTCCAACACCTACCTATGCCACAGATTCAAACATTTTTAAAGGTCCCATTCCCTCACATTCAATTACCCATAAAACCTGCACCGTAGGGTATGTCACGGTTGTTACAAACTATCAGGAAAGCAACATAAAATGGCCTTAATATCCCTGAAAATGTATTCCGAGAATCAGCTCTTTCAATCACAAATCAAATCAAGATTCTGATCCAGGACCAACTTCTAATAGCAGCAAATACACGTTCAATAAAGCATGAACATAAAGCTTTTCAAGCAGATATTTGCTTATAAAAAATTTCAAAAAGCACGAACCTGGCTATACCAAATAAGTAATTGATTTAAATTCTGCATGTAAGCAGGTCTCCCCAGGGAAAGGGATTCCTAATGTCAATGGAATTTCCTGGCAAAATGAAACATATTTAAAGTGCAGTACTTTATATATTGTATATAGCGCTAGTTAAATGCAGTCGCATTACAAAGGGCGTAACAGACTGCAGTACTGATTCCCTGGACGACGCTGCAGCCTCCAATTACAGTCGGGCCCTTTAAAGAAAACTATTTTCAGATTGTCGTAGCCTTGGCCATAATTCATCGCACCTGAAGATGTTCTGGCTGCAATATAAATCTATGTGGTGTTCAGTTATTTCACCTGCTCACACGGACTCCGTGTCACATCGCCATGAAGGCAGACCATGGTGAAACTTTAACGGAGGGGCCAGATTTGAACAATCTTCAAACCAATATATTAGACTGCAAGAAAATAGTCTACAGGTTTTTTTTAAGTGGAGTGCTGCTGTGGGACCTATTTTGTTCTAAATCGCTGTTTGCCTCTCACTCATTAAAAAACCTAAAATAAAACAAAAAAAAAGTACATATGAACATCAGTATATTAAGAATATAGTGAATATTGAATATAAGAATACTGAAAAGAGCAACACTTACACAGAAACTTTGGATAATACACTTTGAAGCAGTTTATGATGTACCTCACAAACTCCATGTCCTGAACAAGAAAAGAAGAAGAAGATTTAACTTAAGAGATCAGATACAAATCCTCACAGCAAGGTCTACGAGTAACAGAGAACTTCAAACCCTTCTGTTTTGACGCACATTTCCAGACTACGCATCGCAAGCCTGCAGCTAGGACGTGACCCGATTAGGGGAGTCTGAAACAGTCACATGCTCCTTAAAACAAATATTGCTTTATTAGATGCAGACGCTTCGCTTATCAGAAGCTATTACCACACTATGCCAGACATTTTTATTCAAAGCAAGATTATATTATATAGGAGAACACCATGCAAAGTCAGAACCGCGACATCATACACATCACGACTGTTTTCTCCATATCAGACCCTGAATAAGACATGACAGTCAAACTCAGAGCTGAAAGCAAAGCAAACACCATCAACTTCTGATGGTTCCGCTGTGTGTGTTTATCTTTTTATCTTTCCCCAGGAATATATTCAACGGCATTTGCCAAAAATAGCATTGATTGTTTAGCGTTTTTCTAAATAAACTGTGCGTATTGAGATGTGTAACATTAATACAAAAGAACCTGTCAACCAGCCCTTTTAATCTGTTTGAACACACACACACACACACACACACACACACACACACACACAGTAGTACAGTATTACAACAGTTCAGTGTTTATCAAATTCAACATAGAAAACACGATCATTCCAAATAAGCAAACAAAGTAATCGGCACACAGAGAGGAGAGGACACTGCCTGGCAGAGTTACCTGTACATGCTCCTTCAAGTGAATTAAACAGCAGAAAGCAACAAACACATAAATAACACATATTAGGCTCCAGTGTGAGACTATTACAGGGATATACAGACGAAGCAAACATACACATTTATGGATTCAACTTTACCCACAACTTCAGCACTGAGCAGCAAGATCGATTCTCCATTGTCGAGATTCTGTTTCATATACACAGAATCTATTTCTTTGCAATCAGCAGACCCTTGAACTACAAGGATTAGTAAATGGTTGTCATGGTAATAAGCTGAAGTTGTTCCCTAAATAAACCAAATTGCACAATGGCCAGGGTGACAATGTAATTATAAATTTTTATTTCCTTAAGTTTTAACAGTTACTTTATGTACTACAAGTACAAGCTGGTCGACTGGTCTCTCATGCACAACGACTGCTGCAGCATTCTAAATAGACAATTCCACAAATTTACAGTGAAAAGATGGGTGGATATAAAGTATTCTTTTGGCCTCTTTGAAAATCTCAACACACCTGTGTTACTGTTTCCCAGCCTTTCATTGGATCAGATGGAATTCTGCATTTCACTCCATGTTAAGCAAGCAAATAGAACACCTTACATATAATATCTAACATTTAAAGCACAACTGAAGTTTAGTAGAACTTTGGGTTGTGTAGTTGCCTGGCCATGATATGAGTCCAAATGGTGGTGAAATATGTTCGTTAGTTGCTCTGTGCTCCCCTGGGGTGATAATCCAGAATTGGGTATTTGTCGATCTCTATTACCTTCTACAGGGCAGCTAAAACGGTCTCAAAATTACACTTCTAGCACGTATATGAACGTGAACAAAGTGGATTCTGTCAATACTAACAACAACCAGTCCTCGTATGTATTAAAAAAAAAATGTTTTTAAGAAAATTAAATGGCCCTTTCTAGCTTTTTCGTATTTTATTTGGAACGTAGATCCGGTAGGTAATCCTTGCGCCAGAAACAGCGTTAATGCGTACTTTTATAAATAATTTTAATTAAACAGAAAAACGAGGACTGGTTATTGTTTGTATTGACAGAATCTGCTTCATTCACGTTTGTATACGTGCTAGAAGTGTCATTTTGAGACCGTTTTAACTTCCCTATAGAAGGTAATAGAGATCGACAAATACCCTATTCTGGATTATCACCCCAGGGGAGCACAGAGCAACTAACAAACATATTTTGCCACTGTTTGCACTCATATCATGGCCATCATTCTACCAAACTTCAGTTGTGCTTTAAGGCACCGCATGGGATGTATCACGGAACACACGATTGGTGAAAGGTTGGCCGGACACCGCATTTACGTCCGAACACCCGTCAGGAAAAAGCTGATTTTACTCAACCTACAATTAAAAAAAATTTTATAAACGGAGGGCAGATCTGAATAAATTTGCCAGATTTATCCTTGGAATGTTTTGTTTTGGGTGCTTGGTTTATTTCGTCAGCCTACTTTGTGCACCAAAAGGAAAACTGGGACGTTTCTGATGGCAGAGGAGGCTCTTTGATGTGGGAAATGGGCGCTGGCTGCATGGCTGGAGATAGCTGCTGGGAGGCAGTGACTGAGACAAAGTCGGCCTCAGGATTAAGCAGTTTGGGGGATTGACCCAGCAGATTTAAAGGTCTCTGATCAGTAAAACCGAGATTCAAGCAGCAATCCTCCCACTACCTTCGTGGTAAGAGCTGTGCGCTATATTAGGGTGTATACTAAAGCTTCAGTTAACAAGCTTTGCTCCGTTCAAAACAGTCACATACATACACCAACCAATGCACTTCATTTTAAGATGTAGCTGCTTACTAAAACGCTGCCTAAGGTCTCAGGAGAAAGCCGCATCCTTTCATTTTGGAAGCAACTAGGGCTTCATATCCAGCTTGCATGGAAAGCTACAGTATAGCTTTGACAAAATCGCGTTCTCTTTCCATCAAAACCCATTATGGATCGGTAGAGCGCTGTCTTTCACAGTCGCAGTTGCAGTCGAGGGGTTCGCGATCGGGGTTCGCGCCCCGGTCCTGAGCGTGCGAGCTGCCCTGTGGAAGCGGGTGGTTGGCGGCAGCCGCGGTGGGGGGGGGGGGGGGGGAGGAGAGAGGACTGCCCACACGGACCCAGCCGAGTCGCGGGTCAGAGTCGAGGGAGTCGTCCCCTGTAGAGACGACGGCGACTCCTTCCCCCTACTACTACCTATAGACGGGGGATTGTATTGTGTAACAGTTCTTCTCTTGGCGGTTGGGGGGGGGGGGGGGAATTAATTAGGAATAGGGTTCAATTGGCTACTAAAATTGGAAAAAAAAAAAAAAAATCAAATAAATTATTTAAATTTTTTTTTTTTTAAACCCATTATGGATGTATGAAGAGCATGTTAGGGCTGCTAGCTGTCCCCTTGAGCAAAATGCTTTACCTACATTTCTTACAGAAAACATCCAGTTTAATAAATGGGTTGCATGTAAAATGTAAGCTTCACAAGTCCCTCTGGATAATAGGGTGTCCTAAATGTAAATATTATTATTATTATTATTACTATAATTAACAATTTGCTGGAGAATCTATTACAGTTGTAATGAAATAGGATTGCAGGCTTACTATGTTGCTGAGGCCAGACTCCGACATGTCGAAAACCACAGTGAGGGGCATGCCAGGCTCCCGTTTGGCGTAGCTCTCCAGCCAGAAGGCCACGTACTTCTTCTTGTCCTGGACCGTCTTCGCATCCTTGACGTGCAGCTTCACCCTGAACCAGACTGAGAGAGCAGCAGCAGCACAGGGTCAGGAACGCACCGGCTGCTTTTCCCCAACACATATCTCCACCTCCACCTCCACATCCACCTCCACATCCACCTCCACATCCACCTCCACCTCCACCTCCACATCCACCCCCACTGATTTAGCCTCATCGCTCAATCCTGCCACTCACTGATTTAGCCTCATCGCTCAATCCTGCCACTCACAGTACTATTGAAACCTTTAATTCCATTACATAAGTATGCAATATTTGGTGAGTTAAATGAGTTTGCACCGATCGGAGTAAATAATTAGTGAAATAAGATTAAACGGATAAACCCTTTGTTGCCAGGTTACCACAGTAGCTTTACAGGAAACCATAGTTACTTACAGAACCGCTACTTACAGAAATACCACAGGCACACTACTTTTCTTTCAGATTAATTACTACGCTGTATGATTTGATAGGGACAAGAAACAATAGTTTATTAATCCAGATACACGTGTGTTAATGAGAGCCAATTACTAAAGTACTGCAAGTTTGTACTTTCAGAACTGCCACACAAACAGAAAATTATAAAATATCACTTAAAAAACGCTAGTGCTATTGGTTAAATCTGAGAGCTTATATTCATAACCAATCAGCAAGGGGTATTACTAGTGGAATTAATTCCTCTATTATTGTTAAAAGGGGAATTAGGGAAAGTTAAAAGGAAAATCCTGCCCAAAAATACAAGTATAAAGCGGTGAGTAACCTACATAATTTGTTGCCCTCTTTATCGTAGCCATGGAGATAAAGCGCTCCCGTCTCAAACATCCACTTGGGAATGCAGCCTTCCGTGAGGTCTGGAAAAACAACACAGACATTTCTACAGCACTGTCTAAAATCATATGACAACATCCAGCACAAACTAAAAAATATGCTCTCTCTCTCTCTCTCACACACACACACACACACACTATAGATATAAAACATGCTGTATATTACCTTCAGAGGAGTTTCTACAAACAGCTGCACATAAAATAAATGGGCGGCTTCATATGCAGGTGATCATAAACTGGCTCAAAGCAGGAATGTGCTTATGGTACAGCCAACATGTTCTTAATGTGAGCAAAGAACACAGCAATAATATTCAGTAATGAGAATACTACACGCCCCAAACTGGAAAAGCCCTGTATTAAAGTGAATTTGAAGACCAAAAAGATTCTTTAAAGATGATATACAATGTGTCTTTCCAATCAGGCTAGCTGAAAAAATAAATGTACAAACAAGCACTGAATGTAACGGGAGGGGAGATTGCAGCAGCTGGCACAGGGAAACTGGGCTTCTGCCTCTGAAGCACACTGACCTCAGTGGAAACGTACTTGGTTTGTGCATTCACTATCTCCATAGTGACGACACGGTGTGTGTGACACGGTCTTTTCACTTGAAATGTCAAAATGACTTTAATTGAGCAGCACTGTATGAGGAACACACTGAACAATAAGGGACGCAAAGGCTGGCTGTACGCAGGCCAGGATGAATGCTGGCTTTCATGATCACAGCACAATGAGCCTTTATCTGTATGCATTTGCATACACACAAGACCTCACCCTCAAACCAGCCACAAAGGACACAGTTGCAGATATGTCACTCACAACTGATTAAAATAAACACATCAGCGGCCTCCATCAAGATGTCTGCCTTTGCCTGCACAGTTGCAAACCAGTTCTGACAACCTCAGACAATCAATCGGTCAGTCGCTTGTTTGATCAATCGAATCCTGATGAGGTATTTCACCCTTTACACTCAGGGGGCCACACAGAACTTCATTGCAGACATTTCTGAGAGCGGAATACATTTTATTTTTATTATTTTTTTATTTTTTTTAGTAAGTGAGGAAAAACTGAAAAATGATTCCCTGATCCATTATGCTGTTTAAGCAAAACTGGAAAGAGAAAGTCTTTTAACTACCCTGAGATCAACAGAATCAAATCAAGACCCATCATTAGTCCAAAGTACACTGGAGCAGCCTAGCGCTCTTTGAGCAGCATTTTGCTAGCATTATGCAAGTACATCCTGACAGAGAGCATTACCTGTATGAGAAAATAGCTCAGCGTTTCACATGACTGCACCGACGACAGATGTGATTAGAAAGACCGATGGCCACTGTGATGTAAAGCTTCACCTACACTTCAAACACAAGTACCAATTTGCTTTGATTTGAACAGCTAACATGGATTTTGCTGATTTTTGCATATTGATTTACACTCATTTATATGTGTTGAACAGAATACCATGGTTTCAAGTCAAATCAGTGACTGTAAAAACCACATCCCTGTATACAAGAACAGTTCCCACGGTACACTGTTCCATTGCGGTTATAAATAAAGGCCTCAGACAGCAAATAACAAAAAAGCATGCCATTCTGAAAGAGGAACCAAATGAGATTCTTATTTTGCTAATCGTTGCATTTTCAGCGTGTTTTATTTTTTATAGTGAAGGTTTTCTCTAACCACTCCCCAGGCAACATTACAGTTAGCTTTGCGATGTCGACCATGCCAAACAGTTCAAAGTGTGCACCCCTGAGGCACCATGGTAGCCGGCCTACCGTTCAGCCTGAACTCTCTTCTCCAATGGAAACTCTCATCAATCATCTTCAAGGAGTCCTCCACCACAAAAAGCCGCCATCCAAGGTAGCTCTCCGCCCAAGCATCATCAGTCTGAAGCCTCTCCACGTCTCTGGAGTCGTACTTGTCCGATGAATCTGTACGGAGAGCAAAACTCAGTCAACCCAGGTGCAACTTCCTCCCCTAGCTTAAGGTCAAGAGTTGCTTTCAGTCACTATTCAATATTGTGGCTTCACAGTTTGTCCGTACTTTGACCAAGCAATTCAAACAAGTGTTTCCTTATGATACAGACAGCAATATGGCACAGCTGGGGACAGATCAATTCGATTGAGGCTTAGGTAAAGGTAACACATAAAAAAGGGTAAGGTAACTGCAAATAAAAAACTAAAGGTTAAGTATCACTGATTATTATATTGTGAACATTTATTATATTTGAAAAATACTGAAATTCCTATCATTATTTGAACAAATCAATATATTTACTTTCTGCTGATGGGTTTGCAATTCTGACAATTCAACTGGACCATGAGAACAACTGAATTGGGATTGCAACATAATTTGTCTTTTGAAAGTTTTCATGTGTGGTAATCAAAAGAAAGCCATTGTGCAAAACAGTATGGCTATCAACAGCCAATTGTCCTTTTTTATTTAATTTAATATTTGAACACAATGCAAATGCTATTACCATGGTGATATCAATGTACAATGTGGTTGACATGTTCCTTCCAATGTGCTTTTTATTTGTATGGTGATACCATGTCACTGATACGTTAAAATATGCTCACACATTACATTTTAACTCGCTTTTCTTAATCATTTTCAATATTGTGAAAATATTCAAACGATGTCTCCTTCTAGAACAGAGGTGTCATACCTTATCTGAAAAGGGCCAGCGTGGGTGCAGGCTTTCTGTTTTAGCCCAGCACTTGATTCTACTGATTAGGGTCTGGATTGAAGACCATGATTGGTTAAATTGAATCAAGTGTGGGCTAATAATGGTGGGCTAAAACAAAAACATGCACCCACAACGGACCTTTTCCGATAAAATAGGACGCACCCGTTCTAGAATAGATTATGTAACCTGTAGACAAATCGCCTTCTGTAAATTAGCTACCTAAAAAATATTGGAAGGTGAAAAATCACAGCCGCCACATTATATTTTTTCCTTTCTAATATTTCCTCCCCCTTAAAGTTGCTTGCAACTTCTAGTTGTGATTGATTAAGGACTGAGTTGGCACACATATTTCTGGATAGCTGCAAAATATGATCCTCCGACAATACGGTATTTTGATCTTGTTTATGTATACCAGGTTCTACAGACTCAAATCAGGCTTTCTAAGCCCCATTTTGTGAAAGAATACGGTAACGTTACAGCATGACATACAAATATTTAGCTGTTGCTAAAGTACCCACTGGATGCATACAGTAGCCTAATAAAGACTTAATATTGAAAGATCATATTTAGCCAGATGAAGAACGCCTAAATGCAGTGCTTGTGTATTTCAAGGTAGAAAGACGCATACAAGAGCAACTAGTGTAAAGCATCACGATCTTTGTCATAATTTTTCACTTTCGTAGAAATTAGGAAAATATCTGTGTGTGTGTGTGTGTGTGTGTGTGTGTGTGTGTGTGGTGTACGCCACTGATTGAAATCACAAAAGCAAGTACTGAATTGTTCCTTCGGGCACAGGGGTGTGTTTGTCAAACCTGTAATACCGAGACGTTATCTTAAATCTTGCAGAAAGTAAATATCCCTCGTTGCTTTCTCAAAACACACAAATAATATCAGCCCCCTTATATTCAGTGCAATTTAACTACTGCAATCTTAATTTAAAACGACATATAGGTAGATCACTACATAGACAGTCAGTAACGTTAAGCTAACAGTTACACTGTCAACAACATGCCTGAAGGCCACGACAAGACGTAGCATAAGGAACCCGCTATGCAGTTCATTAAATATAACGTGCACCACTCTTTAAAACTTTAGCTAGCGAGCTTATAAAAGCAGCACTCGCCATTGTGATGGCCACACTACACGTTTGCTACAATGAAACACAGGCACAGAAATAACGTTACAGTGTGATGGCTAGCCAATGTGAAATTATAAAGAATTGGTTTCCTCGAAAACATTTTGGCAACAGGCTACAGCCTTCTTGTTCAAATCATTCAAAACTGCCATCATGTTCGGGAGCTATGTGCATGTTGCGCGGACATAAAAAAGAAAATGAACGCGACAAGTTTAGCGAGAATCCGAGCTAAGTTCACTTAACTTACTCAGCTAGTTAGTGAAGTTGTGCTTAAATCAAGTCACAATCTTAATTTCATAAGCAATACCACTGGCTAATGTATTTGGGCGTATGCAAGCTGACTAACGGGGACAGGGAGTAAGCACTATGTCCAATAACGTTAGTCAACTGTTCCCAGAATCATAACACACGTTGGCCAGCTAACGTTAGCCGGATAACTTAACATTAGTTTACCTTGCACGTACTCGTCCTTGAATCGCTGTCTAACTTCTTCTATTTTCTTTTCTATGTCCTGTTGAAACAGTGAAGTGAATTAATAATGAGTATGCAGAAAACAAAGTTTGCATCTTCTTACATTCGCTTGCAACAGCTTAGTTACCTGCTCCGATTCTGACAGTCCACCGTCCGCCATGGTCACGCTGTCCAGTGGATTGAGTCATATGAGGAAGGATTGTTTCTAGTCCATGGGAAGGACAAGTCATGAAACTACCTCCTCCATCCGCCATTTTGGCTCCTAGATATAAAGTATACTCAGTTGCTCTGCTATGAGAAACCCACAGGAATCAGTTTCTTAACTTCCTCAATTTCCCAACCTTGAATGAGTGACCCATAGCTTGAAATTATTAAACTGAAATCCAGCGACAAAACATACAATTATGCCATGTAGCTATAAAGCTTGTTTGATATTTTCTTAATAAATCGTTACAAAAAGTTCATTTTGAAAAAGTCAAAACAAACCGCATTTCCGTGTCCCCCACAAACCTGTGACGTCGTGCTCATGTGACCCGCATAGCTCCCATAATGCAAAGCGATTTAGCGGGTTTTTATTTTGTTTTTTAAGACAACCGAGAGCCGACTACAGGTCGCTTGGCTTGTGTTGTGAGCGCGCTGAAGTAAATGACACAATTCAAGGTATTTTACTTGTGATACATGCAATCTCACTGTGGCTGTTTTTGCAGGAGACATTATTATAGGCTCTAACTCTCGGTTCCGCTTCGGGGAATACCGTATGAAAGAAGTGGCAGGTACTCAGGTCGCGTTGTTGTATATTCTCGGCAATTGAATAACGTGAGTCTATACGCACCCCTTTCAAGTAGGCTGTGGCTCAACCCTAAAGACTCCGAGGCTGAAGTTTATTACCGTAAATTACAGATTCCACTGGCTTATTGTACTTTGTAAATGGAGTCGTGTCGTCTTTTGATCAATGCCAGTGACCTTTTCAGGTCACGGTTGTTTTATTGCATTTAATAGTCAAATGTTGCAAATTAAGTTAGCTAATATTGATTTAATGAGCACATAATTCAATCAAAGCACATGTTTGTTCATTTTAAAGGTCTAAGTTTACGTGATCAACTAGGCTGTATCAATTTATCTCCTTACGTTACAGACCTAACAATTAGGCCTGCGTGACAATATCCACTTATCCCTTAATATGGGACAGTGATAGATAGGCTTGAGTCCCTTAATTCCTGAGTTTATGAATAAACTTTCATGTGATTGCTTCAGGCAGATTTTAAATATTTAGTATTGAGTTTAAAGTTGAAGAGCTCTAGAATGTGCAGATGTCACAATGGAAATTTACTACCAAAAATACCACCTGGTTTCTTCTGCCAGGGAGCTCAAACTTGGCCATAAATTAAACTTTCAGCAAGGCAATGATCTCAAGTTTGGAGAAAGATACGGCCAGCACTCACAATATGAGATGATAGAATGTGATGAAGGCTGTATAGCCGAAACGCGTCCTCAATTGAAACGGTTGTTGGCCGTTTCTTTTTCAAAACGAATGCTTCCTGGGTTAGAGCACCCATAATCTAATTTACAAGTATTTGCCATCAGAGCACATATTTTCCTATAACGATCTCGCGTTTACCTCATAATCAACCAAGTAATGGTAAACTGACCATAAATGTACTATTTTGCCATGGCCGTCAGTCTCCACGGTTAATTTCCCTAAAAAAAGCGCCGCGGGATCTTAAATGACCAGGATGAGTCGGTCATGTTAGGCCATGAAGCAGTATTGTAACCTGTTGCTTTGCATTTCAGGTGCTGCACATGACAGCCACTGAACAATGGACCCTCCTGCAGGCGCTGTATTCCCCCAAAGGGGACAGGCCTCAAGGCTGCTCAACCACAGCGGCGATATCCTCTCCTTCCGGGTCACTCGTGGGGTGGAGAGCCAGAGAGGAACAGTACTGAGAGTGACCGTGATGTCATTCCACAGGGAAACCAAGGCCTTTCCCATCAAAATCGAGGAAACGGCCGTCATTAACCAAAGCAGCTCCACCAGCGTCGACATTGTCGATTGCGCCTCCGTGGTGGATGTGACAGTTGGACTAACTGTCCCTTGCCTCCTGCTCAAACAGCGCAAGAAGAAATGGGCTCATTTTAAATACCTTCTTCTTACGCTGAGCCACTCAAATTCTTTAAGTCCTCATCTGGAATTTAAAGTTCCATATGAAATTAAAGACAACCTGACATTTCTACAGGGCCCCACTATGCTATGGAGCAATGCAGGCATCGTTTACTACACGTCAATGCAAGTGGGAGAAGTTAAACAGGTGCCTCTTCACCTATCTTCAGTAAGTTTCATAGGGGAGCTACCCCTGGACAGAAGGAAAATAATCATATTTGGCTCCCAAATATCCTCAAAGGAAAGGCCAGTCGATGCACATGGGGAAGATGTCTGGGGCCAGAGGAACCGTGGCTATTTTCTGGAGGAAGGAAAAGAGTTTGATGGAGCCTGGGTCTTACCTCACGCTTACAGCTCTGTGGTGAAGTGTGTGCTTCTCATCTCGGTGGAGGAAGTCGAGAATGGGCTGAAGTCGGCGGTGGTGGCAGCGACCAGCAGAAAGCAGCTTGTGTGGTTTGAGGACGGAGCCCCCAGGGACGTTTGCGTTCTTCCCTTCGAGGAGCCTCAGAACATCTTGATGGTGGACACCGGTAGGAATGGCTGTCTCTTCGCCATCTCATTCAGCCATGGGAATGTGTGCACTGTTTGGAAAGACTCGTTCCAGGTATTCCCATAGTTTTATTGAGAAGTTATCGAGTTTTGTCAGTATTTTGTGTGTTTTGACGAGTTTTGTAATGCGTTAATGCATTTGGGGGAATGAAATGCCATGTGACCTGCCACTACAATTAAGAAACAAAACCGATGTGGAATAATAGTAGAATATTGATTTGGACAGGAGGGGACGAATAAGTTATAGTGGTGAAAGCTGGACCAAAGCGTACTAAGTCTTTTGTTGTTTTTCTTTTGGATAATTTCTAACTCCAGAGGATAAACCATTTCTAGCATGTGCATTTGAGAAGTACATCTCTAGTGGATGAAAATATAAAATATGTATTTTGGTTGCACGGCTCAGTCACCTCACTAGCAGGGCGAGATGATAATGTTGCATAATGCAGATTGACTGAAATGCACCCTACTCCTGGAGGGACAAAAACACACGTCTATCCTCTACAAACTCTTAGGCAGAATGACCAGCTTATAGAGGCTAAATTTCCTATTTTCCTTCTGTTGTTTTTGTGTGATTTAAGCATGACATCAGTCATCTGTCCCAGGATCCTGTATGTCTGTTCTCAGCTGGGATTGGTTATTGGTTGTCATTTACACTCGACTGAGATTGGTTCTCAGCCACGGTTGGTTACCATCTGTGTTTGTTGTGTGTTTTTGGCAGGTGGCATCCTGCTGGCAGGGCGTGTCCTCTCTCTTAGTAGATGACTTTGTTGGCTGTGGCACTGACCAGGCACTGATACTGTTTGAAGACCCTCCAGGGGCTGAACCAACCAACTTCATAATGACTGACCTGGGTGACATCACCTACACTGTGAGTGCCTTATTTTCCCCTCTCTCTTTTCTCAAGTGGGATAAAGTCCACACTATTGTTCAGTAACTGATCTCAAAAGTGCATGGGCTTTATTTCATTCCTTTTGATGTTTTTTTTTCTCACCTCACCTCCTGCATAGTTTGGGTGCATATTACATTTTTAAAATTGAATTCTTTTTCTCATATACAGTATGTCTCAATATGTGTTTACAGTGTGTTGGAAGCGAACCATCATGTGAATGGATATTAATCTTCCATGTCTTTCAGAGCAGGCCAGAGAGCAGTGAGGGACTTCATGGTGCCGACACTGTCCAGGAGAACCATCTCCTCACTGTGCAGGCCTTAGAGTCCAGACTACAGGTACACTCTTCACTGTGCAGGCCTGAGAGTCCAGACTACAGGTACACTCTTCACTGTGCAGGCCTGAGAGTCCAGACGACAGGTACACTCTTCACTGTGCAGGGCTTAGTCCAGACTACAGGTACACTCCTCACTGTGCAGGCCTGAGAGTCCAGACTACAGGTACACTCTTCACTGTGCAGGGCTTAGTCCAGACTACAGGTACACTCCTCACTGTGCAGGCCTTAGAGTCCAGACTACAGGTACACTCCTCACTGTGCAGGCCTGAGAGTCCAGACTACAGGTACACTCCTCACTGTGCAGGCCTTAGAGTCCAGACTACAGGTACACTCCTCACTGTGCAGGCCTGAGAGTCCAGACTACAGGTACACTCCTCACTGTGCAATCCTTAGTCCAGACTACAGGTACACTCCTCACTGTGCAATCCTTAGTCCAGACTACAGGTACACTCTTCACTGTGCAATCCTTAGTCCAGACTACAGGTACACTCTTCACTGTGCAGGCCTTAGTCCAGACTACAGGTACACTCTTCACTGTGCAATCCTTAGTCCAGACTACAGGTACACTCCTCACTGTGCAGGCCTTAGTCCAGACTACAGGTACACTCCTCACTGTGCAGGCCTTAGAGTCCAGACTACAGGTACACTCCTCACTGTGCAATCCTTAGTCCAGACTACAGGTACACTCCTCACTGTGCAATCCTTAGTCTAGACTACAGGTACACTCCTCACTGTGCAGGCCTTAGAGTTCAGACTACAGGTACACACCTCACTGTGCAGGCCTTAGAGTTCAGACTACAGGTACACTCCTCACTGTGCAGGCCTTAGAGTTCAGACTACAGGTACACACCTCACTGTGCAGGCCTTAGAGTTCAGACTACAGGTACACACCTCACTGTGCAGGCCTTAGAGTCCAGACTACAGGTACACTCCTCACTGTGCAATCCTTAGTCCAGACTACAGGTACACTCCTCACTGTGCAGGCCTTAGAGTTCAGACTACAGGTACACACCTCACTGTGCAGGCCTTAGAGTTCAGACTACAGGTACACACCTCACTGTGCAATCCTTAGTCCAGACTACAGGTACACTCCTCACTGTGCAATCCTTAGTCCAGACTACAGGTACACCTCTGCAGAAGGTCTAATGCATGTAAATACACTTCATGCAATTCCAAAGCAGTTTGCACAGTGGCACTTGCCTCCTGATGTGGTAGATGTAGGCTGTGTATTATCTGTTATTCTTCAAAAATGTGACCTAATTTTCTGTTGGAACTATTTCCTATGACACATGCAACCAGAGATGCTGTGTTGAAGGAAATGGAAGCTTCCTGTATCAGCATAGACCCTTGAGAGTGAAGAGCTTGTGCTGCTTGAGTAAAGAAGTCCTGGCATGATGTAACAGCACCATAAAAACATATTTCATATTTTACTGATGTTTATATAAATTCAAATTGTATTCACTAAATAATTTAAGTATTTATTCACCCCTACCACCCCGACAAAATCGCTTGTACTATACTAGCTTCTGGTCCTTATTTCACTGTTGAGAAGGCACCCCTAAATCTGGGTGCAATGGCGACCAGTGGAATGAAGCATTGGCACAGTCAGGATTACAGACTGGTCTATGGAGCGCATCCAGACAATGGAAAAGTGTCTTATTAGGACGACCCGCCCAGCAGTCCTCTAAAAGCACTCGTTTTTAACAAGCTGTTTTGCGCTCGACTCCTCAGAGCGGAATGGCCTCTATCCAGGACCTCCAGAGGGAGCTGGAGGAGAAGGAGCGTGTGATCCTGCAGTCGGTCCGAGCCCTGACGGCCCTGGTGTCTGGAGGAGAGCACACCCTGCCCAGTGCCCAGCGGGTAAGAGTGAGGATGGAAGAGCGCGCCTTCGTCAAACTGAATGGGTGCAGCTACCGCATAATATTGATTCACTGATTTGAACCTGTTGTTGTGTTATGTAGTGGCGTGCGTATGAGGAATAACTATTTGCACACCTGAGTGTTGACTGCAGGTGCCGGTGATGAACAAATGCTAATAAGAAAATTAAACTAATTGACCGGCTGACCCGTAATCAATAAAGTTTCCAATTAGCAAGATTTGCAGTGTTGCAGAATTTCATTTTCTTGTATGCAGTGGAGAGCCATATCTTTTGATTTGTGTAGAACTATTGTATCAATGTGAGAAGGGTGGCGTTGATGTTCTTATAAATGGAGCTAGGGGAAACTGATCAGATGTGAACATTATTTATCATTATTTATAAAGCTCTATGACACCAGAAAAAATAGAAAATGAAGGGAAAATGGTAACTCACAAATGCGCACACCTAATGTCGGCATAAAATAAATATATATGCATCGTTTCATCTACCAATGCCTTAACTGATGAGTGTCAAACTCCGGCCTCGGAGGGCTGCAGTGTCTGCTGGTATTTGTGGTCTCCTTTCAATGAGCAGCCAATTAAGGCCCTGAGAGAAAGGTGTGTGGATTATTTAGCCAAGCAGCACCTGAAATGACCCGCTGGTGCTGAAACACACTGAAAGTGGCCCGACATTAATGGTCATGGTCAAAAGCATACAAAGCAGGGATTTGACGTACTCAACTCAAAGTTAAAACACAAATTGTGAACAACAATTTTTTGGGTGCTTGGTCTAGAGTTTTAAAAAGAATTCTAGGCTGCCTACAATCAGGTTCACATTAGAATCTAATGAGTGCCGTTTCTTTTTTAGATGTGATTGTATGTGAAACAAATGACTTACATACTGCGGTTTACCAGAAAGAGACCGACGGGAACAATTTTTTTACATTTTAGCAACTACCATCCGCCTACATTGCAGCAAAGCTTGCCCTGTAGGCAGCTTTTTAGAGCACTGAGGAAATGTAGTTCAGATAATGACTAAGAAACATGCAGCAGTTGTGTACGATTGTTTTATGAAGGAAACAAATTGCATTGGTGCAACACTAATGAGTTATAGAGTGAAATTCAGGCCTATAGGGGAGGTGTGTTTTTGTGTATTAAGGGCACTGCTCTTGTACCCTTCCACAGGAACACTTGGTGTCTCTGTGGGATGATGATGATGATGAAGATGAGGAAGGCTTGGATGAGGAGCTACTGGCCCCTTCCCTGGCCCTGCCCACTCTGGTAGAAAAGGTGTGGCACAGAGTCATCGAGGACCGCCTGGTTGTAGGCGTGCAGTTGTCTGCAGACGCTGCCTCGTAAGTCGAGAACATCTCTGAGGGGCCGTTTAGGCCAAAATTTATAATTGCCTCGCACATAGACGCACAACGGCTCTCACATTCACAAGTGAAGCTCTCATGCGCACTGAAAAAGCATTCTCTTAATATCTACATGCTTGCACACACACCGTAAATCTTCTCATACACACAAAGAGCTTGCAGATACATGTACAATGACTCTCACATTCACTAGTGAAGCTCTCACGCACACTGAAAAAGCAAATGTGGAAAACATCAACAAATCCGCTTGGTTCAATTATTCAATTATCTCATTTCAAATTCAGTTTTATTATAAATGTTCACATTTTGCCTCAGAGGAGCCAGATAAGGTCTTTGTGCCACGGAGACGTGAGAAGGTCGTTATGAGTTTGATTAGATAGAATGACCCGTGTGCTTTATGACCTGCGTTGAGATGAAGGCACTTGTTATAGACGTTTCACAGAAACTTCTCTAGCTCAGCAATTCCTGCCCGATCACCATGGCAACGGGCACACTTACAGCACCCCCGGGCTTTAACTCATCCCGGTTCCAATTCTCACAGAGCACCCTATAATCTCGGCAAGGCTCTCTGTGTGTCGATGTAAATGATACCTGTCGCTCAAGTATCGTTTACAAAGACACACAGAGAACCAGGCCAGCTGCTTCTACGACAGTCGACTTTAGTCCTTTATTTTACTACTTTTTATTTTACTTACCCAGTGCACTTAGGGCCTGATTTACTAAGACTTTTAGCGTGTGCAAAACTAATAACGCAGCCAATGATTGGTTCAAAACAAATACTATGACCAATCATTTGTCATGTTATTGGTTTAGCGTGTGCTGAAAGGTCTTGGTAAATCAGGCACTTGGTCTGTCCAGAAACAGTTTCCATTCATCTGTGAGTCTCTCCTATGTGTGATCGTGAGTGATAATTACGTCTGATAATGATTGACGTGTGTGTCTCAGGATGCTGGAGAACGCAAGCGTTTCGCTCCTGATCGAGGGAGGCCCAGGACCGGGCCCCACCCCTCCGGTAATCCAGGTTCACAGCAGGTCCTTCCGGTTTCCTCAACGTCGTCCTCTCCTTCCTGCTGACCTGTCCTGTCTCGAGCCGCCCCTTCCTGCCGCCCCGTCCGGCCTCGAGCCGCCCCTTCCTGCCGCCCCGTCCGGCCTCGAGCCGCCGGCCAAGAGGAAGAAGCCAGAGCCGACCGGCGGGGCGGGTTTAAGCAAGGAGCCGGAGTGTCTGACTGTGACTGCTGTCACTGAGCTGGCCCCGCTCCTGGCATGCGCCGCTCTCCCCTGCCGCGTCCTGCTCCACTTAACCACCGCCCCCTGGAGGGCCGGAGGTCCAATGGTGATGCACTGCGGTTTCGTGTCGCTGGACATCCAGCACGTGGCCCAGGGGAATCTCACTCCACGCTTGCTCAACGACCGCACGCTTATCACAGGTACAAACAGGCCACTTTAAATCAGTCACAGTCCAGTCTTGCTCCGTGTATGCACACCTCTCCGTCTCGTCACTGACTGCTAAGGCATCGTTTTCTTTTTCGGCAGTATTTTTCTCTGCTCTTCGGAAGGTTTTGTACTTCATAACCACTTCAGCTTAATAACAGAATAATTAGACATGAAAAGCACAGGTGAAATGGGTCAGATAATAACAGGAGAATCATTCAGAAGTGCTGTTGCTAAATTTTTCTAAGTAGATCTAGATCATGCTTAGCAGACCACAATATAAAAATTGTTTGCTTATCTTATGACAAATATGATGTAATACTTAGTATTGTTCCTTCGAATTCAGCTAGAACGATTTTAAAACGGCGTGCCGTGACAGTGCTTTATACACAACAGAAGCGACAATTCACACAAGTTCCCAGTTCCAGTTTCTAAGGCCTATCAGAAAAAAAGGTTCAAACAAAGGAGGTACTGAAACTAAAAATGCAAGGTGAAAATGTTGTCAAATGTACTTTTAAATCTATGAATATTGTAAATTCTGTGAGAGCCTGCGTGCCTGAGGGCAGAGGATTCCGTCCTTTTCACAATTAGGGCAAATTAAATTTGGCGTCTTGGCTCTCGTGCATTCTTTATGTATAATTATGAATTATGTTTTGTGTTATTTACCCACCATGCACCATGTCTCCACAGCTGAGGCCAGTGAGGACCTCCTGAGCCTATTGGCGGCTTCAGACTCCTGGCGCTTCCTGATGGGCTGCTCAGACCACACCCTGTTCGATGTGCCCCAGTGGCTGCTGGGTGCCCTCGGGTGTGAGAGGGCAGCCGTGCGGCCGGACTTTATCCTGTCTGACCCGGAGCGCCTGCCCGCCTCCGTGCTGTTTCAGTGGCAGGAGAGGACCACCTTCACAGGGGAGCTGGTGGTCTACTGCAGGTAACCTACACAGGAAACTGCCAGCACTGCTGCTGATCTATGAATATAAATCAGAAAATACACATTCCACATAGAACCATTTTTGTTCTTGAGAAGATTGCTTTTTGAATTTGCTGTAGACCACCGGAAAACATCTCTGATTGGTTATTCGCCTCTATTTAACTTGCACAGCTGTGATGACTCTATAGAGCTTAGTGTACAAGTGTACAAGACAGCCATTGGCACATAGCGCCATTTCTCAGATATAAAGGCATTGTGCAAAAATGTTTGAATTGCATCAGTTTAATCTCTTAACTAAAGACGCTGAGGAATGGCAGACGACTGTGATGAATGACGGATAAGAATTTACAAACTACGCCGTAATAATGCTGTTACTGAATGTTCGTCTTTTGTATCAAAACAAAAACTAAAGATGTTCTGTTGGGAGAGGTAAACCTTTCCTAGATTCAGTGGGGACCGGGTCACGGTCACAGTGTGAGCTGGATGGATCAGGCAGACAGGACAGGATCCCGGGTCACTCAGCGGTGTGAGGGCCTGGATCAGGCAGACAGGACAGGATCCCGGGTCACTCAGCGGTGTGAGGGCCTGGATCAGGCAGGACAGGATCCCGGGTCACTCAGCGGTGTGAGGGCCTGGATCAGGCAGACAGGACAGGATCCCGGGTCACTCAGCGGTGTGAGGGCCTGGATCAGGCAGACAGGACAGGATCGCCGGGTCACTCAGCGGTGTGAGGGCCTGGATCAGGCAGACAGGACAGGATCCCGGGTCACTCAGCGGTGTGAGGGCCTGGATCAGGCAGGACAGGATCGCCGGGTCACTCAGCGGTGTGAGGGCCTGGATCAGGCAGACAGGACAGGATCCCGGGTCACTCAGCGGTGTGAGGGCCTGGATCAGGCAGACGGGACAGGATCCCGGGTCACTCAGCGGTGTTCGGGGTGGTGTTTGGGGTTAATTGTGTCGTTGATTAGTGAGTACCGTGCCGTTCAGTTGTCATTCGCGACAATTTTTCTGTAATTATTGGGTTTTTCTGCCGCTTAGCCGATCTATGATTCTGATCTACCAGTGATGAGCAGGAAAAGCAAATGGGCATGGCGCGTGAGTATGATGGTAAAACGATATGTTCATATCACAGCGCAGTCAAAACAACTTCACAACAGCAGTTTGACAAAGTTGCCTCCGCTGTAATCTAGCTGGGTCAAAACAAAAATTCTAGACGTAACCCGATGTACCCGATGTATTAACTAAGCCTCTAACAAGCGACTATCAAGCTTACATCAACAGCCATTTTAATGAGCCGTTAAAAAAATGCGCACACCGGCACATTCTGTGACCTTAATCCCTGTGGCTGCCAGGTTCCTGTTGGGTCGCCCATGCGTGACCGGACCAGGACACCTCGTTCTTTCGCGGCGCACCTCTCCGTTGCTGCGGGATTGAAAGTATGTGGTGTGTATGTGTTTCCCTCAGGGGCCTGCATCGCTTGCTCCAGTTCCTGGACTCCCTGTGTCGCCGCCTGCCTTCATCACACTGGATTCACCTCCTCGGGCGGAGCAGGGCGGAGCAGGACCCCACGCGGGACCCCACGCAGGCGCTGGCCTCTTCCCTCCAGAGGGAGGCGCTGGCCCTGCGGGAGGGCGTGGCTGCTTTGCTCCACAGAGCCACCAACGGGGAGGAGTCGGAGGGAACCAGAGTCACTGACCCCACAGCCCCGCCCACCACAGACCCACCCACCACCGACTCTGTCCCTAAAGACCCTGCAGTTGAGCTCCAGAGACGCAGGGAGGAGTGGGGCAGGGAGCGGGACAGGAGCGGGAGGAGGCTGCGCCCCCTGGTGGACGTAGAGCACTATCGCAGGCTCACGGCCGCCCTGTCCCACGTTCAGCTGGAGACTGACCTTGCTGTCCTCGCCCTGTGTGAGGCGTGGCCTTTCCCCACCGCACCCAGCCCCGACTCGTCCGTACCTGCTGCACCCAATAGATACTGCTGATTTAAAAACATTAAACAGCCTTTCATTTTCAGCATTAAAACAAAGTTTCACTCTTTCTGGCTGTCTGCGGTATACTTGCATTATGCTGTGTGTGTGTCCACACGCGTACGCGTGTTTGTGCGCACACGTCCGTGCATGTATTTGTATTTGTGGGTTCCTGTGTGTGAATGTTTAATTGCGTGGTTTTGATTTTGTGAGTGTATATGTGCATGTCTGCATGTGGGTGTGTGTATGTGTGCGCATGTATATGTGCACTTGTGTGTGTCTCTGTGTGTGGCCCTGTAGGGGAGGGGCAGCTCTTTTGAAAGTTATCTCCCAATGTGGAGACGTGTGTGTGTACGCATGCAATCCCACATATGGTTTAGACCGCTGAGAAGAACAGTATCCTGGGATGTGAAAAGGTGACCGTTGGAACAGAGCCCCTTCTGTCCTACTGAGCAATACGCTGAGGTCCTGTGGCTAACAATCCCAACGTTCACACTGGGCTGGGCTTTACTCGAGCACCACCGCCAGCCCTTAACAAGCAGCTATTGTAACTGCAGGTCTGTTTCTCCCATCTCTCCAGGCTTCTAATACCTTTTGTTTTATAGCTGTTGCCTTGATAGTCTGCTACTGTGAGTGAACGGGGAAAGTATTATGTTTAATTGTGCGAATTTCAATAATAGATCGTTTTTATAGTTCTTGTTGTACAGTGTCCGGAAACGGCTTTGCTGTACCGGCTGCTTTGGATTTGGATAAAGTGTATTTTCTGGCTTTAGACCACAAACCTACAAATTCCCTCTGCCTGCGGTTTTATGCACATCCAGCGAGATATTTCATTAAGGACAAACCTGTACTCGGATCCATGCAAGTGAGGTTGTTGATTTGGAGATGCACAATATTATACAGGTATGAAAAACAAAAAAACAAAAAAAGATCATTTGGTTGTTTTGGTTGTACATGTTATTATTTAGCTTCATTCCATCATTTTAGTTATTTTTAAAAAAAAAAAAAAAAATCAAACAAATAATTTTTTTAAAACACTACTGTAAGTTTTTTTTTTTTTCCTCATCATATTTGTCATTGAAAAAAAAAAAAAAAAAGAGAAACAAACAACCTTCAAGTGATCATCCATACATATCTGCTGGCATGGCAGAGAGTGATGGTTTGGGGCTCGTTCGATAGCTAGACCCCTTGATGACTTAGAGCCAGCCACCATCATGGGGGTTCCACTATTCGTTTTTTTAATATACACCTTAATCTACTCCCAATTCCCATAGAGATCCATTCAAATGCAGAGAGGTTATAGTATCTGTCCAATATATTTTGATGCCTGAAAATGGGGGGGGACTATGTACAAAAGGTTCTATAATTTCTAAACGGCTTATCCGATATGGAAAATACCCTCAAATTAAAGCTGACAGTCTGCACTTCAACATCATTGTCATTGTGTCCTTTCAAACTCAAATTGTTAGAGAACAGAACCAAAATAACAAATAAATTGGCACTGTCCAGTTAATCATGGTGCTCATTGTATCTGTATTCACTAAATTATTTTAAAACTTATTTTGTTGTTTATATTTGAGGATTATCAATTTTCAGACCACACCTCTTACTCTTTTTTGAATTTATATAGAGCTTGCATAGCTTTAAGTCTTGATTGAATACGAAACAACTTGGTTCTGGTTTGATTGAATTGCATTTGAACCTGGCCCAATAATTGTGATTCCATCCTCTTTGTTTATATTGTAGTTTTCTATGGTTCTGGACTAAAATGTTGAAACTGAAATTTTCACTGCGTACAACAGCTGGGTTGTGATGCAAGAACAATTGTGTAGGCAAATATAGCATATTGACATTGGACTTCAGAGTTGCATGAAAGCATGTTGAATAGAAATGCTCCAGATTGGTTTTGCCTTCATACACTAGGTCACTGTGAAGTGCTTGAGTGTAACTGAATGATCATCTCACCAACCACTTGCAACAGCTTGGGTCCAACTGGGTTACCATGAGCCTGCCATGCATCGGAAATGTATTTGTGTGCGTGTGTGAGAGAGACCAAATCAATGCTCTTCCATACTATTGAGTATGCTTGGTGAGTACACTGGATGAGAAAGTGAAGTAGGCAAAATGTTCTCTAAATGTAGTTTACTTAAAATCCCCGGATGATATACTTATTTCAGGGTTTTTGCCGGTAATAGTATGGATAAACAGTATGCAGTAAACAGTACACAGTGTGCTAGTACACAGTACATGGGACACAGGACGCAGTAGGAGATGTGGCTCTGATTCAGACACAGCCTCAGATGCATGCTCGGGTGCACATCTGTTTGTCCAAAGACATTTTCCTCCTGTCTCCATAATAAGCCCCTGGCACATCCCAAATCTGCAGGTGTCCAAACAGGTGAACACTTCCTGCTCTGATTGCTCCAGGGCCAGTGATGAATCCCATTATCCCACATTAGAGCGATGTCACTGCTGCTGGGCCTCGCACCTCTTAAGTGACTGGGCGAGATGCTGAGGGCCGGCCGTCACCGTGATGTATTGCATAGGTAAAAGGAATGGACAGTTTTTCACACAATGCTGTCCCCCCTTGTGCTGTGAAGTCTTACACTGAGTATCATGAGTTTACTGTGATTATTTATGCTCTTTCATGGTGTGGGTGGAGCGAAGAGGTTTTTTTTTTTATGTTAAGCAAAATTCATCACAATATTTTGACCAAATTAATTTGGAGTATTGACTTTGAAACTGTATTGCTCTATTGTATAACAAAGGCAATGCATGCCTCTGGGATCCGTAAGGTCTATTTAAAACTTGATGCAGTGATACAACTTCCTCATTGGTCACATACATGTGTGTCCAAGGTTACTGCCATCTTGAAATGGCTGCCATTTTGGAAGATTATATTCGTCGTATTCCTCTGTTTTTAGTATTGGCCGAACTACATGGGAGATTCTTATGAAACTTGGCACACTGATTGAAATTATGTAGTAGACTGGCCACTTTGAAGTGTAGACTATAACCGTCTATTTATATGTTCACTCTCAATCAACACTCCCATCCTAAAGTATTGGCCAAATCAAAACACATGGTGGTACTATCAAGCTCCATATTTTATAAAATATTTCCAAATTTATAGAGATTTTAGAATTGCGGAACGACTTTTTGTCATCTACGCAGACAAAATTTGAAAGCTGAATATTAAGGAATGATCATAAGCATCAATTATACAGAAGGAAAGGGAGATAATGCTCAATTTTTCCAGCAAAACAGTTCCTTGGTGAAAGCATTTTCAAGGGGGAAAACTGGGTGCATTTTAAGAAATTAAATTTAAAACATACGCCAGGGATGAGGGCTGTGAAAGGGAGAAGGGAGAAAAACAGCAGCCAGCCAATAAAATCACACCATTCATGGAATTATTAAACAGATTTTATGGCAAGAGCTTTGTTTCTCCTTTCAAGAAAATGAAACATGTTAAAATACAGGAACTCAATGTCACACAAAAAAACAAATAGTAACCTGGGAAAATCCTAAACCCTGAACAAAGAATGAAATAAAGATAAATAGGGACGGACTGTGACAGGCAGAATAAAAAGGGAACACAAGTGATTAAAAAAAGTGTAAGAAAAAAGTATGTTTAGGCTCCACTAAACTCACTAAGAAATCTAATGGGAAGGACTGAGTGTTACCATTTGGTTTGTAAAAAAACACACAAAAAAACACTCAAGAACTTGAACTTCACCAAAATACTTTTTTATTCATGTGGAATTTATATTTCCACTTAGTATTAAACATTTTCCACACAAAAAGACTAAATCCCTCCCGAGGCTATTCATTAACCAACACATTGCTGCTCATGTAAGTACCGAGGCTATTCATTAACCAACACAATGCTGCTCATGTAAATAGGCTGCAGTATAAAGGCAGTATTTTAGAAAAATTTGGTCCACATATGTTACCTCATCTTATCTCAGGATGTTATGTATAATTAAACCAAAAATGCAGTTTCCAACGATAGGCCTAAACCATAAATAATAAACAACATGCTCCGTTTTTTCCCCAATACATGTTCACTATACTGAATAGGTAAGCTATATGTACATTTTGTCAGTGACTTTGGAAGATCACCTCTATTCCTTGAAAAAACATAATTTTCACACGCCTCGTAGCCTCGCTAGACAGTCTTGGCATATTGAGAGAAAAAATGATAATTTAAAATGTGTTTTTTTAGGTTATGCAGAGTGGCAGGTCCAGATGCACGGCGTGGCTACACCTTGATGACGTCCTCGTGCCGAATGATTTTGTAGGTAATCCAGTAGAAGATATTAAAGATGAGGAAAGCCAGCGGGAAGGCGGCTCTGGACACCGTGTCGATCCGCTTTGCTCTGTCCACAAATTTCTTCTTGGTGACATCCAAGTCTTTTGGGGGAGGAGGTGCGGGATTTGGTGCGGATGTCTTAATCGCTGTTCCGTCCCTCACCTGCAAGCAGTGGCCCATGCCGTACCCTGTGAAACTAAACCGGCTCTCCCTCATATTGTCGTCCTGTCAGTGCAACGACGAGGGACGCAACACGAGCATTAGTATCACACCCGAATGTTAACACTATTATGGGTGATGTAGCCTCGCATGCATGTCTGTTTGTGTTTTTTTCTTTTCTTAATAATTTGGCGCCCAACACGGGACTGTCTATCTCCAATTTCCACACCAATTTGGAATGTCCAGTTGTCTCCCCAAACGGTAACCGCGTTCATGAAACAACCCCACTGCACAGGACACAAGGGGATCTCACCTCAGATGTCTGTTGTGGTTAGCAGGCCCGTATGGCCCTGAACGTACATGTAGCCAGCTTAGGCCTATGTTGTGATGTTGACCAAAACTTATTTTGAACCTAATTAGTGAACATACTATACTACAACAAAACAAAACAATTACATATATTACAAATAAGATTCGTTGCTTTAATAAAATGTAGCATATTACTGAATTGACTCCCCCCCCCCAAAAAAAATGGTACAAGTCAAATTGTGTGTGACGTCATGTACATGTATGAGAACCGGAAGTTCAAAAGTTCACCGCGGCACGCGAAACCAACTGATCGTATCAAACTGTTACGCTAACTACGTGTAGCAAAAGTAATTAGCTATGTCAGGGCCTGTCCATGAATTGGGATTTCAAAAAAACGTTAAGAGCGAAGATAAAAGGTGCTGGCGAGGGCAGCTCACCCACATAAAAATGTTCTGTTGCCCCAGCTGAGAAAGTTGCTTCGAGCTAGGCTACAACCTGCCAAGAGGTATAGCTTGCTAACGTGAGCGATGGAGCCACGTGTGAGCAAGGGGCTAACAATACAATTAGCGAAAACATTTAGCATCTTGTGCCGCTGATAACAGTCTTCGAACTTTATTATTTATTTACATCGATATTTTGCACCCTTCCTGTATGTAGCAGGAGGAGAGAGTCAATTCACCAAAGTAAAAATAATAACATGCTCCACAATGAGCCAGGAGAGGCCAATAACCTGGCAATGACTTCCATTGAGTGCAAACTGGCTCAGCAGAGTGACTTTAAAGACATTATGAAGGACTTATGGTTATGCATCCAGAAAGACAAGGACAGAGGATGTTGGTGTAAGAAGCAGAGATGAAGCCATAAGGTAGGACATTACACTTTATGCATCTAAGCAATGTGTTGTAGTGAGTGTATATTTGTTGTCCTTGTTGTAAGGGTTGGTGTGTGTGTGTGTGTGTGCCTATCTAGCCTCTGACTCTGAGTAAGTTAGGCCATGCCTGAATATGACCACTGTTACCTGCCCCCTGTCCACTCAGACACCATACAGTGATTTTAAGTGATCCCTATTTGTGAGAAAAAGTCGCCCACTCAAAAAGAGAGCACGTGCACATTGATTTGAGTTAAGGCGGTTTGGGGGGGGCTTTTTTAGGGGCCTAGTCATTAATTTGAACAGGCCTGGTGGTTAGGTGAATAAAAAGGTTTGCTAGTGGCTGACGTTTTGTAAGCCAGGCTATGTCTCAGGTGTGGGTATGTGTTTGAGAGACGCAGTAGCTGCTCGCGGTCATGAGAGTGCCCGAGCGGCTTGATTAAAGTTAACGTCGGGCACAGAGAATGGACTCCCTCCCCATCCTGCCGCCCAGCTGTCACTAAGAAGAGCTTGATCAAACCAGACGCACTTTCCCGTCTCTGAATTCTGCAAGCCAGCAGAAGTGAGACAACGCCTCGCTGTCTGAACACTGATTCTGCCACGCCACATAGAAACACGAATGTCCATGTTGGGATTAGTAATCTGAGTTAGTCTGACGTTGGGTGTAACATTGTTGACATGTATGTCACTGTCATTTTTTCCCTCATCTTCTACACTCTTAATTGTTAACAGTATATGTGATTGTCTCTAGCCCAGGGACAGGCAACCCTGATGTCCATGTTCCAGATTTCGGGGGGTTTTGGGCTTTACTCCGTGCAGTTATCCATATACAACCCTGGTTTCTTTGGTCTTCTAAGTAGTTGCTGTTTTTAAGGACCAGGGTTGCCTAACCCGGATCTAGCCACATGTATTTCACACGCACAAAACTAGTGCATATATAATATTGCTGTATTTTTGAAAATTCTGTGAGCCTAAATATTGATACTGAGGTATTCTGACCAATCAGCATAGCTGTCTAACATTAATCCGTATTTCATTTTGATTTAGAATTTTTTTTTCTGTTCTTCACAGTTTGCAAGATCACCAAAATTTACTTGCCAAGTTATTTATGTACAAATATTAACATTTATTTGTAATTATAAATGTTAAATATGGATGCTAATTTAATCCAGCCCTATATTAAATTAAATCACTTTTACATAGAAAACCTGCAGCTTTCCTGCCGTGAGGATGCTCTTCAATGCCACACGTATTTTTGACTTCCTAACCTTGTGATGTTGTCTCTGCCTGCGTCTCAAGTGGAGGAACTCCTTCTGTTGCCGGGAGACAAAGTTAACACCGGCGTACTCCAGTAGCGCAGCAAACACAAACAAGAGGCACACAGCCATCCAGATGTCAATGGCCTTCACATAAGACACCTGTCAAACACAAAAAAGGCAGTCATCCAAATCTGTTACGCAGTTCTTTATATATAAAAACATGGGTCACACTTTAAACAAAGTCTCCATATGAAGGCTTTATATAGCATATATAAAGCCTCCATAAATGAGGCATAATGGCTTCATAAATCACACGTAAGCAAATGTCATGCTTTATAAAGGGTGACATAACACCATCTTATGCAACATGTTATGCCAAATGTGACATAACCAACAATCTCACCTGGCTAATGGCTAAACATACTGGGCGACATAAAACATGCTTTTGTAGGAGGCTAGGCTAACTGTGACACATCTGGCATAACATGTTGCATAAGAAGGTGTTATGTCACCCTTTATGAAGCATGACATTTGCTGATGTATGATTTATGAAGCCATTATGTCATGTTTAGGAAGGCTTTATATAGCATATATAAAGCCTTCATATGGAGACTTTGTTTAAAGTGTGACCAAAACATGAATTTGTGTGTTGATACTGAAGGTACAGTGTGGCAAGTCTCATCTGCCTCATATGCACAGTTGTATTGGTAGAGATGACAATAAGAATATTACTGAAATGACTGGCTCCTGAAAGCTCCTGAAAGCGAGCACGCTGAAAGAGGGACCATCAATAGGACACTAACTCTGCTGTGACTGAAAACATTAAAGTGTACATTTAAGAAAAATAACCCACTAGAACACTGTACTGAATATCATCTCTTATAAATACTGATAACAGACTCATAAAGCCCAGTGACATCACTGAGAAACTAATAATACCACAGCCTGTTAGAACTTACACTAGTTTATGTTGGACACTAATTGCCATAGGAACTGTCATTGAACTGGAGCTGTAATTTTAGAAAAGAAAAAAATCTCTTGTATAGTTTGTATTAATTTCACAAAGCCGTGCTAGATGTTATATGAGCAGAAGTAGTCATTAAGTCTATTGCAATAGCATAAGGATGGCTCTCTTTGATGGTGCTAATGTTCAGATAATTCATGGATACATGCAAGTTCAAGGGGATTTCAAATCCACCCAATTGACCCCAAGGATACAACAAACATTGTTGTGAGGCTATATATGATTTCTTTTTGTTTATGCTTATTTACTAAGTTGTAGCAAATTGTCTGCTTGTCCCTCACAAAACAAAGTCATCTTTATATATATAAATATAAATATATATATACTTTAAAGTGGTAGGTGATTTGCATCACAAAAACGAAAGTAAAATGTTTTCATGGTCTCATGATTCTCAAAGACTTCACGTATATGCCTGTAGTTCTCATTTGCAGTCTATGGTAATCATATTTAGTTCATTGTGGTGGAGCGCTATTGTTCTTTTGCAGTTAAGAATTGCTGGATGTTATTGTAATACTCAATATAAATTCATTATACACATGGGTATTGAGTGGCCTCTGTTATCAAAGCTTTGAGATGAGCTCTTTTGCACTATAGAAGGAAAATAATCCACCGTTTGAATACAGCCAAGTATCAAGAATGGAAATTATGATAAAAACATTGACTGCTCTGGATCATAATGCTTATTGAAATTTTTGACTGTCTAAAAGCTTGTCGATACAATAGCTGTTAAAAAACCAATTACTATGTCCTTGCTCAACCTTGTTTGACAGCTGGGTATAATGATCATCATGCATTCAAATGCTGAAACCTCATCTGCTCCTCCTGAAATCCTTAATTACAGAATATGAGCCATTTGAAAGGACGGCCAAGTACAAAGAAGAGCAAGAAAAGTCTAACTCTGCTATTTAGGGTTCATCAGGTTACCACTGCAATAGTTATTCACAATGTGCAAGAGGCCAGCAGGCTTTTCCCTTTGCACATTGCACACCGTGTCACCAGAGAGGAGATGCACTTCTCCTCATGAATCAGTGTATCGTAGAGCACTTGCTGGGCTCCTTGTGTGGGTATCGTAGAGCACTTGCTGGGCTCCTTGTGTGGGTGTGATATCGCGCGGCATAGCGGGTGACTTGAAAGGCAGGACTGCCCGTTCCAAACAATATAGAGCAAGGCGGAAAAGGTCAATTATGTCTTTGAGACAGTTGCCAATGAACAAAGATTTCAGGTCAATTTATAATTAGCTGTGGTGTAGGGATCTAATGGGTATAGATCCCTGGGAATAATTATTATTACTGGCTAGAACCGATGAAGTTTTCCCTGGGGAGCTAGCACAGGCTCAGCCAGCATACTGGCCCAGTGGACTGGAACGGCACGGGACCGTGGACTCAGGCGGTGTCCATGGAGACTGTCTCCATGGAGAACAGCTTGTAATACCTCCGCTTGACCAAGTTGCTATGGAAGTGATCTTTTCTGTGGGTTTTTCAAATGCTCACAACATGCATTAATTAGCAGTTTATTTTTAACCATGAAAGCAAAGCAAGATTGATTCTACGATTTAAGCTTCCATGGAGGTGAAGACCAGCTGTCTGGGAGGTTCAGTAATATTGTCAAATATTTTCATTGTTAAATATATAAATTAAAATGTATATTTAAAAGAATCCTTGTCTTGCTTACACATCCACGGTAGTAGTGTGACCATTATAATCATTACATTTTACTAAATAGCAGTATGCCTTATGTAGATCCATAATACAGCAACTTCAGGATTTAAACATGTGTCCATCTCCTGGTGTGTTAAATAGCCACCACGTTTCAGCCTCTATTGGGTGTGGGAGAAAGGTTTCACAAGTTAACCCTTTTACTGAAGTGCTCGGATGCAGGGTGTTCCTTGGCTTTGGGAACCCCTGTTTTAGGGAATTACGTTTGGATTCACAGCGCTATATCTCTGATATGCATTTGTGGGCTGTCCAGACGCAGATCTGACCTTTGGCAGGGAGGCACGGGAACCCGAACTTTGGGTCGTCATGGTGAGTACCGTAGTGATTCCCAGGGCCACCCGGGCGGGCGCGGCATCCATGTTTATCCAGAAAGACACCCAGGACAGGATGACTATCAGCAGGCTGGGGATGTACATCTGGATCAGATAGTACCCCATCTGCCTCTCCAGGTGGAACTTTACCTCAATGCAGGTGAATTTACCTGAGAGTAGAATGGAAACGGCTCAAAACCATATTTCTGTATCAGTCAGTAAATATAAAACCAGGTTTCATGCAAGGCTGTAATTGATTAAATACTAAAGATTCATTATTAACACAATAACAAAAATACAACATCAAACCTCTTCCCCTAGACTTTATTTAACTTGTATCTTATATGTTAGCCTAAGCAAATAAACTATTTAGTGCTTTACCAAAGGCTCCAAGGCTCCTAATTAGGTTGTGTGCACAGGATCTTCTAGCACAGCACACTGTTAGGGGGCATCAGATGTACACAGGGCCAGACCTGAAATGAACTTGTCCACCTGTTACACAGGTGCAACATCCTGGGCTTTAGTACTGCAACAGTTATGCTGTATATTAATATGTTTCCATGTGTCTATGATATGATATGATCCCATATGTACTGCAGTAAATCCTGAAAAACACGTCCAGGTGGGTTGTGGAATGTTTGCAGAAAGCACATGTGGAACATTGTATTCACGCCACACACACGTTAATTTGTGCCTTTGAATGGCTGTGTGCACTTACAGAAAGTGACCTCAAGGGACAGCTCTGCCCTGTGAGTACAACAGAACCCCAGAACTGTGGTACGGCTGACGTTCACTGGACAGTAGAATAGGGATGAAGGTGGAAGTAATGGACACGGCTAACGTGCTATTCTCTTAATGAAAATTAGATCAGTTAAGAGATTATATCATTATAAACAAGGCTGTAACTGCACATACAGCCTCCAAATGATTTATTCTTGCAAATTACAGAAGTCTTCTTGGTCCGTAGACTTGCGTTCATTTTGAAATGAGGCCTTGTGAAGCCTTCTTGATGGACTAATCAAATCCACAAAAAGACATCGTTTCAAAAACATTTCTCGAGGTAAAGAAATGACATTCCTAAATACATTTTCGAGGGTGAACCATCTCTTCAATCATCAGTATAACGGCCAATTATCTGTGCTATTGGAACCGGCGTGGATAATGTCAGAAATGACAAACACGTGCATGTCTAATGATGTGACTCACCTGTGTTGTAGTGTTTGCACGTGAATGTCTAATGATGTGACTCACCTGTGTTGTAGTGTTTGCACGTGAATGTCTAATGATGTGACTCACCTGTGTTGTAGTGTTTGCACGTGAATGTCTAATGATGTGACTCACCTGTGTTGTAGTGTTTGCACGTGAATGTCTAATGATGTGACTCACCTGTGTTGTAGTGTTTGCACGTGAATGTCTAATGATGTGACTCACCTGTGTTGTAGTGTTTGCACGTGAATGTCTAATGATGTGACTCACCTGTGTTGTAGTGTTTGCACGTGAATGTCTAATGATGTGACTCACCTGTGTTGTAGTGTTTGCACGTGAATGTCTAATGATGTGACTCACCTGTGTTGTAGTGTTTGCATGTGAATGTCTCATGATGTGACTCACCTGTGTTGTAGTGTTTGCACGTGAATGTCTAATGATGTGACTCACCTGTGTTGTAGTGTTTGCACGTGAATGTCTAATGATGTGACTCACCTGTGTTGTAGTGTTTGCACGTGAATGTCTAATGATGTGACTCACCTGTGTTGTAGTGTTTGGTGCAGTATCCCAGCTCCTTCTCTTCTCTCATGATGAACTGGGGCAGGGTCAAGCCGTCTGCCACCTGCACAGGCCCCTCATTCAGCCACTCAAAGATCAGGTCGTTCATGGTATAGCCGACTGGGAGGAAACAAAGCCCGTTTAAATAGGGTGCTGGCGGGGTATGTAATTATCAAAAACATTTAGGCGACAACACTCCCGCAGATGTTCAATATTCAAAGCAACCAGTGATGATTTTCATGCATCCACATTTCAATCAATCCACAATACAATTTCCAAATTTAATTTGACAAGCAGCTTAATGGAGCAGCTCAAGCAGCCTGCTGCTGTATCTTTGTTTTTGAGAAAGCAGGGTCCAAAATAGAGACATAATCAGCACCGTCAAAATAACAAAAGGCAAATCAAAAATACAGCAAAGCAAATAAAATGAGGCCGTTGAATAACCTTTCTGAGGTAGGCACTCACTAAATAAAAGACATTCCAAAAAACACAAAAGCATTTTATTATAAATGTGCTTTCATGATCTTATATGCATTGATGAATGGATGCATGTTTTATGATAAGTGCGATATAAGTGTATATGATGAGCATATATAAAAAAGCGGTCACTCACAGCTCTCCAGCTGCATTGCACAGGTCTGTACATCCATGGGGAAGTTTTTTAAGTCCATTGGGCAGGACAGAATGAGCGTGAGTCTTAAAGATGGAAAATATCAACATACCGTCATTAATATACACACATATTATTATGTGTTCTCCAATAGGCATATACATATGGGATCTCCCAATGTTCCATAATGACATGCTTACAATGTCCTGCTTGACTACCACACACAATATTTTTTTACAAAGCTAATATTATTTTTTAAACCATAATGTCAGATATGCACAGCACAGTAACCCATATGACATCTACAGCGCCCTCCACGATTGTTGGCACCCCTGGTAAAGATGAGTAAAAAGGGTTATAAAAAATTAACCGTTTGGTGAATTAGCTTAATCTCACACTGAACAAATTAGAACAGTCCAACCTTTAACTGAAGTAAATTCAATTATTATGAGAAAAAAGAAATCCCTCAACAAGAAATAATTATTTTTAACAAAACCACGTGTGCCACAATTATTGCATTTATATACAGAATAAAGTAATCATTTTTAAGATTAGATTTAGCTGTAAATGACACTGGAACAGTATGGGACACATGGTTGGTGAAATGGCAGGAACAATAGGAACATTTGTCAGGAGAAACAACTCTTAAAGTGATCCATCCATATCTACTGCATATCTGGCAGCAGTGATGGTTTAAGGCTTGTTTGATGCCTCAGACCCTTGATGACGTACAGCCATTTTACCAACCATGTATTCCATACTGTTCTAGCATAATTTACAGCTAAATCTAGTCCCACCTCCCAAATCCCATAGAGACCCATTCAAATGCAGAGACGTTATAGTATCGCTTGTAAGAGTACCAGAAAATAAAGTATTTTGATTTTGTTGGGTCACAGACATCAGGAAGTCATGGCATGCAAAGGATATGTGACCAAATATAAAAAATTGTGGTAAGCCTTTTCAGGGGTTCCACTATGAAAAGATATAGATTAAATATTAATTAATTGCATTATCCATGCAAGGGAAAAAGCAATATTCTGCTTTAACCTATTAAAAGAGGTCAAGTTTAAAGAGATTTACTTATGTGGCCATTTTTTTAATGCATGAAGGAAAGGATTAAGCTAAATTAAGTTTAAAAAAAAAAAAAGGTATTAACTGGCAGTGTAGTGTAATGGTTAAGGAACTGGCCTTGTAACTGAAAGGTTGCAGGTTCGATTCCCAGGTAGGACACTGCCGTTGTTGAGCAAGGTACTTAACCTGAATTGCTTCAGTATATATCCAGCTGTATAAATGGATAATATGTAAAAAAATAAATAGAATGCTAAAAAGTTGTGTAAGTCACTCTGGATAAGAGCGTTTGCTAAATGCCTGTAATATAAATGTAATGTAAAAGAAAAAGAACTGCCACACTGTAAGAGAAAAAGGACTGCCACATTGTAAGAGAAAAAGAGCTGCCACACTGTAAGAGAAAAAGAACTGCCACACTGTAAGAGAAAAAGAACTGCCACACTGTAAGAGAAAAAGAACTGCCACACTGTAAGAGAAAAAGAGCTGCCACACTGTAAGAGAAAAAGAACTGCCACACTGTAAGAGAAAAAGGACTGCCACACTGTAAGAGAAAAAGAACTGCCACACTGTAAGAGAAAAAGAACTGCCACACTGTAAGAGAAAAAGAACTGCCACACTGTAAGAGAAAAAAAACTTCCACACTGTCGATGAGGACAGCTATACATGTACTGGAATGTTCTCATTCTTTCCCTTCCTTTTGTAATGCTGCTTATAACGGCGCCCGTGCCTGTAGTGTTGGACGTGTGTGCACATTCTGACAGATTGTGGAGTAAACTCTCTCCCTCATTAGCCTGACCCCTGTAAACACAGTGTATCGCCATGCTTTAGAAGAAAAGGCACCACACACCCAGGCCTTATGTGAGGTCTCCCTCATTAGGACAAGGCACATCTGTTCATGAAGATAAATATGCAAAGTAATGACAAGCGCTGTTCTCCAATCATACATGTGCGTGTTTAAGAACTGTATGTAACAAATCACATACGGAGAGGAGGGGGACTCAATAATAAGTCTGCCTCTCTCTTTCTGTTTAATAAGAATCTGTTCTGATCTCTGAGAGTTCACCTAACCCCTCTGCATTGCCAGGGACCCTGGTTAGCACAGCCTGTGCAAAACCCTGCACTTAGTGCTCTTACTCGATTCTCTAGGAAAGTAATACAAGTAAGGCCTGTAACAGTTCAAGCACCAGTGGCAGCAAGCCCAGGTTACATATGTACATATTAGTGTTGATGTAAATTCACTGTACATTATCCCTCAGATTAAAGTATTTTCCACCTTGTGGGACTAGATTCCAATGCTCCAATGTGTACACTGTTCTCCATCTGTGTGCCCAGGCCCACATCCTAACTCCACATTGGTGGAACTGCGTGATAAACACGAGTCCCGTGTGAAAATATAAGGACGTGGCTCATTGACATGCAGGTGGCGTGATGGTTTAGGCGGGCGGACTTAATCCTTTCAAAGCAATGCACTCCAGACAGGAAGTCTTTGATGTAGCAGACACACTTTTCAGGAATAATTACATGTAAAGAGCCTTCAGCAATAAGACGTTATGGAAAGTATAGACAGAGCAGCACTCAAATAGACATGTACCGCAATATCTCCATTTTGTAAATGTGACTATACTACAGTTGCCTTCTGCTGGGGAAGGGACTCAACGTCTATATTATTTTTAAAAAGTGATATAATACTTTTTATTTTGTGTTAAACATCCATGAACAACAAAGTATTATTATTATTACTATTATAATTATTAGCAGTACGCTGAAGGGTATACCAGCTGATCTGGCTGTTCCTGAGCTGGAGGGTATACCAGCTGATCTGGCTGTTCCTGAGCTGGAGGACAGCTGAATGGACGCAGCTGGCACAAGCAGACTGCAGGCTCCCATAGTTCATCTGAGGAGTCTGTCCTCAGCAATGAGCCCCTCTAGGCTTGTCGTTCTGGCCTCATTTTGCTTAATAGTCATGTTCTGGTCAATTATGCATCACCGCCAGGCCTGCAGCCGGCAAGGTGCGGGTTCACTTGTTAGTGTGCATTGCTGCACCAAGTACTAAATCACCCAAAGCAAGCAGCGCTTGGGAAGTGAAGTGCTACTCTCAACACTCTTTTTACAATATGCATCCCCTGACTCGCACACGTATAGCGGCACATTTCAACACTCGCACTTTTACAATGCATCCCCTGACTCGCACACGTATAGCGGCACATTTCAACACTCGCACTTTTACAATGCATCCCCTGACTCGCACACGTATAGCGGCACTGCCCGAAACAGAGGTACAGGGTCTGACAGCTATGGGAAAAAGCCTGAGCAAACTCACTTTTCCAAATCCTTCATTCATAAAATTCAAAGTAAAGCTATAGGGCCGGTTTCAGTTACGAGCCGGCCGTACGGCCACTTCTATGACTCTCTGCATGTCAATGTGGCCCTGTTCAGCAGCGTTTCCCCATGCTATTTCCATCACCGACGCCACAGCCTCTTGGGCGTGGCCTCGTCTCCCTGCTTCCTTAGTGTTCATGTCAATCACGCACATGCTGTTTATAGCGACATGAACTGGAAAGTGTTTATGAATGGCATTCCATTCTTATAACTAAAAATGCACAGAAATGTCTCAAAATATAGTCTTCCACATACAATTTGAGAAATACAACAATGTCATTGCAAGGATAACAACTACAGTGCAATTATAAATACAGTATAGTATAAATCGTAGGGTACAGTAGCTTATAGTATAATTAGTATGTCAAGGAATATACAGTGCCCGCCAGAATTATTGGCATTTTATTTTTAAGAAGCTACGAGTCACAGTTATTGGCATTCCTATATTTAGTACATAGTGCGCCCTCCCTTTGCCAAGATGACAGCACTGAGTCTCCTGTAATGTTGGATGAGGTTGGAGAACATTCCTCCATACATACTGTCTAGTGTTGTCAATAATTATGACATGGTATTCAGAGAAAGTATAATTTTCCTTCTTTTTCCAATAATTATGATGGGCTACTTACATACCTGCATCTGAGAACTCTAGGTAGGGCAAATTAAAATATTATTATCAATGTAAATATTCTTGGGGGAAAAATCGGACAAAAATATCAATTGACGCCTACTGTGGACAAATATTTTCCTTATAATGAAATACACTGACTGACTTTAACAGTCATATTTCCCCAGTAGGTCCCCGACCACACTACACACAGACGGCCTTGACTGAATATTACATAATTTAAACTTACTGGGTTCTAGAACATATGAAAGAATGCACTCCGTGGAGTTCAGACCTCCGCCGAGGCACACCAATATTCTCTTGCATGAATGTGCACAGCAAAGTTTGTGTCTGTACAACTAACGGGTCAGGAGACGCGGTCATTTGAAAATTTAAAATCTGACCTGTTGGTGGTGCTAGAGGAAAAGGTTATAGGGGTCAAGAAAATCAATAAGTTCTTCCTCTTGGGAGCATGAATGTGCACGGCAATCCAGTCATTACATTTCCAGATATGTCGATCACAATTGTAAGTTTAGCCTGATGGTGCCGCGAGACGAAAGGTCATAGGGTCACCGGTCAGGAGTCATTACATAACCTTCTTGGCAGAGGAAGTGATGGGCAAATTGAAGCTTTCCGAAGCAATGATACAGTTGAAGTGTCAGTGTCATGAAGCGTTGCCTCCCTTGTCCCTTCATCTCCTGGTCTATAAATATGCCTGTCATTAGTCTTCTCAGTTGGGATGAATTGAAATTAGTATAACACTACACTCTAGTGTACAATTCAGTTTTTGAATATTAATGCTATTGCCTTGTATTCCCAAAGCCCTCTCCCACTGAGTCTATTTATAAAAGGTGTTGCAACAAATTAAATATATTGTCATAATGATGATGATGTGATAATTATCATTATTAGAGTGGAATGCAAATGTGCTGTGTGTTTCATGAGCATAATCCAATCATATCGACCAATGCCTCATCTATTTCCTCTCGCCTGCCTGGTAAAGGAGAGCACATTGCAGCAATAAATAAATACGATGATTTGTAAAAGTTTTTCACCATTTACTGGGTAAAAGTGTATCATTCAGCTTTCCCCCAATTCATTGTGGAAAGGAAACATATAATTCAATAAAACACTGATAGGAAGCTGTATTTTTACTCACGTTGTTATTCTTATAATTAGTAGTCATACTATGAGTATAATTATAGAGTTATTAATATTATGGGCTACTGTATAAGAGGATTGCTACCTTGATTAAACACAGTTAATAAATACACAGCATTGTGTGCTCAGGTATGTGAGGAACTATTTGTTTCTGAGCATTGAGACGCTTTTTTGGTGCTCTGTTGTACCTCGCTTAGATGGTCCAGCTTGAGTTCCAGCAGGAATCGATGGCGCTGCTGTAATATCAGGATGTGTTGGCTGCCACAGGCGAAGCCTTGAATAAGTGTTATTTGAATAGGACAGGTGCCTGTTGTAAATCATGCACCGCATCTTCGGTGGGCCTTCCTATTTGAAGTGATCCCAAAAAACCTCTTACGTTAATTATTATCTTAACAATATCTCAAACGCACTCTCAAATGTCTCTCTCCTCTGACGCAAATCCTCAAATTGTGGGTCGTTTGAACCATTTCTGTACCATTTTGGAAGTCTGTGGGAGGGAACGGAAGGAGGCTGATATACCTGCATAAAGAAAGCACTGAAGCCCGTGCTTATTTGACCACTCGTACAACGCAAACGGACCGGTCACAAAGCGCTGCTGAGAACTCACCGGATGCTGTAGAGCACGTTGCCGTCCTTGAAGATCCTCAGCAGCTTGTTCTCCGTGGTGACATCATGGAAGTTGGCGCCCTTCTCGTTGGCAAAGAACAGGTCGGGTTTCCAGATGGAGTCCAGCATGGAGGGGTCGAGGTCCAGGGAGTCGTCAGGATACTCGCTGTAAGCCAGGCGCGAGTCGTTCCACTGTTGCCGCAGGAAGATGTTCACTCTGTAGTCCTGGGAATGGGGGGGCAGTTACAAACAATTGTCCCTGGGAAAAAACCTTCCCGTGAAGAGTTTCAATCAAGAAATCAAGATCCCAGTAGCAGTCATTGTTAGAGCAGAGGTTCCCAAACCGTTCATCTCAACACTCCACTAAATTGACCACCCTGTCACTGTAGACCATGGCTATGGACAATTTTACAGAAGTTAATGTCAAATTTTTATTGAGGTGCGGCGTAAATAAACCGACAATTGCCTCGATAAAGACACAAAACCGCCAAGATTTAGGAAGGTCGTCGGCTTCTATTGAAAATGACGTCTATAGCGAACGCGTGAGTGGCACGTGTGGTCGTACTGTTTCATTCTTTCTGAGTTCACGCACGAGTATACCACATCCGTTGTCAGACATGTCGTTCGCAATACTAGAGAGGAAGAGGAACGACTTGACCTATACCGCACAATTTCACATAAAATACTTATTGATATGCGATGTAACATCTACTCATCTGGGCTTCTCTGTCTAATCGACTCGATAATCCGCCGGATAATCGCATAAAATTCAATGACAAATGCCTTAAATCAAGGCTCTATATGACACACAGCTATTTTGTAAAATCTAACTATTTTATAATTATGACGATCACAATTTTACAAATGGTGAGACCAGATGCGGCATGTTTGAGCTGATTGTCTGAAATATGAAATTTATAAATATGAACAAAAGATATTTGTTAATTTTGCCAGGGACTTCCCAGACTCCTGAGGGGCCCCACATGCCAGTTTGGGAACCCCAGTTTGTAGGGGTGGGACGATTCAATCCCATAACGATTCGATTCGATTACGATTCTTTAGGCAAAGGTTCGATTAAAAAAATGTTTCTTCACCTCTTCATACAGAGCAGGTATACATTTTTCACTAAAATGTTTTCTGCATGGTATGGTGTATCTAGGTTCCACAACATTCATTAAGTGAATTGGACAGTTAACGTAGTAATAATTAATTAAACGTAAGACATTGGAAATAGTCTTACTATTTTTGTTTTTTGTCTCTAACGTCTACTTGATTTTGAATAGAAAATGGTTTAAATTTAAATATCAGAAAGAACTTTACAATTAACTGTCTGGACACGGTATGTGTATAAAAACTCATAAAAACAATTATACAAAAAAATAGAACTGTTTGGCCATTTCTCCAGGAAACTCATCAATGACTCCCGAGTTTAGCTTGCTAACCCGCTTGCTGTCCTTCACGTCAATGGTGTGTCGTCGGCTCAAATGGTTTATCATGTTTGTGGTTTTGCCTGTGTATCTGATTTCAACTTGGCAGATCTTGCATATTGCAGCGGTTTTGTCAAGTACACCCTCCTTCTTTCTAAACCCGAAATGCTTCCATACCACTGATTTTCTGTTCGGAACATTCGCAAGTTTCTGTCTCTTTTGTCGCACTCAGCGAGCACGCAACTAGCAATTTCGCTCAGATCTGTCCATCTCATTGTCGCTTGATTCCCGCCTGTCCCTGCTTTCAACTCACGCTTACGTGGCGGTTGGAGCATAAACATGGATTGAAGCTGGTCAAAATAGTTTTAAAAGTAGTCGTGTCTCAGAAATATATATTTTAAATAATGAAATTAATATTTTTTTTAAATAAATGAATACATGTGCACATTCATTTAAAATGCGATATTAATCGATGCTTATCAATTCTAATCTTACAGATCGATGCAGTTGTATTTACACATTCAGATCGATGCATCGGTGCATTGTCACACCCCTACCAGTTTGGGAACCCCAGTGCTGAAGTGCATAATCACATGAACATGCACTAGCCTGTATGTAATCAGTCCTGACCTGTTTTTTCCACAGTGAATCAGGAGTGAGATTGTAGAGAGCAAATATAGTCTGGAGAAATCTTCACAGGGAACTAATGAGACAAAACCTATTAGATTTGTAAGTTATTTATTTATTTATTTTACAAATTTAATTGTAGGTTATATATATATCTCCATCCCAATGTAACAAAAGTATTTATGCCCAAAATTAAAGCTGCAATGATTCTGCATTATTCAGAAACGGTGAAGCAATATTCATGAATTACTTAAGAAGGAAAGTATACACTGTGTGTGCACCGAAGTGCTATCCTCAATATTATCTGGGTCATCAGCCACATTTAATCAAAGCTATTTTAGACCAATAGGCTGTACAATAGTCCGTACAGTTGGCCCAACAGGAATTGATAGAGTATACTATACACAGTAAAAATGTTCAGTGTTCAGTGCTCTAGCAGAGTTTATATGCGTCCAATAAGGACCACATGTACACTGTAAGAGTTAATTTTACACTGAACATTTTACTGTGCACCAACACTTCTAACACTCCTGGCAGGTACACTGAATATGAAGGAATGTTGACACAGAGAGACAACTACTCTCCTAGAATGTTTAAAAATTCTCGTAACTTTGAGTAAACTTTGCAACTGGGTTGATTAACATTCCTGTTTTGTAAGCATGCAAATTATAAATTTTCCGGCAGGTATTAGCTTATTTCAAGTTAAAATACTTGTCACGAAACCAAATAGAGAGGCCTATAAAAAACAGTGGTTTAGCGCGAATGAGCTGAATTGAAAGCCAAGAGTTGTGTATTTTGAACACAACAGCACTGAGGTGTGGATAATTCTGACGTGGGAAAACTACTGAGCCATATTTATAGAACAGTTGGAATAAAGACGTTGCAGCAGATTAATGAACATTATTCAGTTTTCCGGAAGCTTTCTGCAGGCATTTCAGTTCTGAAAACCTTCACCTGCGATTCTATGAATATACATGTTGAAATGGACATCAAATAGCCCTTATTTTCAATTGAAAGTTTCCACCAAGGGTGGCACGGTGGTGCAGTGGTTAGAACTGTCGCCTCACAGCAAGAAGGTACCGAGTTAGAATCTCGACGAGGGCCTTTCTGTGTGGAGTTTGCATGTGTCCGGGTACTCCGGTTTCCTCCCACAGTCCAAAGACATGCAGGTTAGGCTAATTGGGGATGCTAAATTAGCCTAAATAGGTATGAGTGTGTGTGAGTGAATGGTGTGTGTGCCCTGCGATGGATTGGCAACCTGTCCTGGGTGTATTCCTGACTCTCGTCCACTGCATGCTGGGATAGGCTCCAGCTACCCTGACCAGGAATAAGCATGTTAGACAATGGATGGATGGAAGTTTCCACCAAAATATTACAGACCAACTGCCCTTATTTATGATTGAGATTGCCCTGCCTGCATGGTGAGTTGTTCCAGTCATAATGCCTGTCTGTACTGGCCCCTCCCCCCAGTGGAGGAATGAACTTACTATGGAGGTCAGGACAGCAGAATCACTGCATAACTACCTTCTGAAGCAGTCAGAAAACCTCTTCACACTGTATCCTTCACTTCCTATTTCCAAGCCCTGAGCAAGCACTCTTATGTAATTACATTAGGATTGTTATAGCCTGCTTTATGGCTTTATATGGATGTTAGCTGCATGAATCTGTGATTTCTATTATGGTTATAGGCTTGCAGAGGTTCACTTACATTAATGCTTCCGTGAGTGTTGCACATAGTCCCACTGATCCAGGAATGCTTTTAGCAAGGTTTTTCATATTAGTCACATGATGTCTCTTATATTGTATGTTTCTCTGGAGAAGAGCATCTGCTAAGTAAGCAGTAATGACCGAGGAGGTGGGCATTACAGAGTTTAAATGCCCAACACGGGCATTACAGAGTTTAAATGCCCAACACGGGCATTACAGAGTTTACATGCCCAACACGGGCATTACAGAGTTTAAATGCCCAACACGGGCATTACAGAGTTTAAATGCCCAACACGGGCATTACAGAGTTTAAATGCCCAACACGGAGGTAGTACATTGCCTGAGGCGCGAAGGGCATTTCAACTGTGCAATGCCCAGCTCCGAGGTCATTATTGCGCTTATATCATGGTTACCAACAATTATTATATATAGTTACATTTATATTTATAGATTTTTATCGACTTAATCAGCTCAAATTGAAATATCCTTCCGAGGCCATTTTGGCATGTAGTTTGCTGTTACATGCAAAACTGCTCGCTGATAGTTCTATTTGAACAGAAAACATCTCGTTGCTAATTCTATTTCTGGTTACTAGTCCTGTTTTTTCCATAGTTAAAAAACCTTTCGTTTGTAATTCTGAAAACGATTAATTCTATAATGAAATGAATAGTTCCTTCTCAACTTTATCCCATAAAATTAGCACCAATTTTGGTTATTTTTGTCATTAGGTAGATTATTTAAGAAAATTGCATGAAACCGCAACTCAACACCTCCCTCTCTCCGTCTTGCTTTTTTAAAATGCTTTGGTCATGCAGCCTATTTTAAACAGCCTAAGGAAATAGCATTTCAAATGTGCGTCATGAGATGGGAACACCTGAAAAGAAATAGCCTACTATAGATAGAGTTTGTTACTGTTATGTAACTTGTCATATCTAAGACATTTCGCTGGATAAAATGTTTTTTAATACACAGATTAACGTGCTTTGTGAAGTAACTACCACACTATTGGTGAACACATCTTGGAAAACCTATAGCTGGATACATTTGTGAAGCTAAGATAAATCAGTGTATATACTGTATGTGGCAAGCTTTGGAGATGCTGTTAGTGCTACTGCCTCATGCAGATTGAGCAGGAACATCAGGGTGTGGCTGTGCTGTGGATGCTACGCTACAGGCACATATTTTAACAGCAGTTTATTGGCGGTCTCAACAGCTGCACTTACCAAGATGGCAATTTGTCACCCTCCCAGCTACTAACTGGTTCAAATTTGACTCCAATGAAAGAGGCTTGAATCACCAGCTGTTTTAGACTTGGTGTGTGTGAGATTAATTTATTGCCGGCAGTCTCTTTTTGGGATTATTCCACCCCTCCCCTTCCCCCTCCTCATGTTTATTTATTTACCAATTTGGACTGAACAATCATAGTGAAATACCCACTCAACATCCTCTGTCGCTACAGCCAATTATGAGTCACACTTGTATGACTGGACACAGTCATCATTGGAACGATCTGGACTTGATAACAGATCACGTGTCCCACGAGTTAGCTTACCAGCCAGGAGTCAAGCTTTTTAAAAAATAATGTCAAATAAAATGCAACACGTTCATTAGGAGTGTGGTAAATATAATATTTTCAACATTTATCGTTGACTTGATTGTCCACACTGTCCCGCCAACAGACGAAGGTAATGTATGTATGTTTGAGCATGTTATTTTGGACAGGTGCAGGGGTGAGGGAGCAGAGAACAAGGCTAAAAGGTGTGTGCTCAGGACGTTCATGACTCACCATCGTAGTCTCTGCGATAGAGCCAAAGCTGTTGATAAATATGTTGCAGGTAACGTTAACGGGTGGACCTGCAGGTTGGGCGATAAACAACACATTTGCAAGTTTTTCCGTCACACAACACAAAGCCAAAGGCTAATCTCCACTTACCGTAGTTGTCTTTGTCACGGAGCCGAAACTGTTGATAAAACATATTGCACGTAACGTTTACAGGGAGACCTGTGGAATGCAAGGAGAATTAGGTGATGCGAGCTGCGAAAAGAAGGCGGGGACATGTCGGCCCTAAAGAAGCTTCTTTAGTCTTCTTAATCAGTGACGAGTCCGCTCTCGTCATGAAAGTGTTCTGAAAGTTTTCTGAAGCGACATTCAGGTGATGGAAAGGCATAAATCTAGTGCGACCTCAGGCTATTATCTCATCTGTTATAACCTGAATTTAACATCCAGTGATGTCGTTACTGGACAAACATCAGGTGACCTGTGAGAGCACATCTACCTGATTGCTGCTCATTTTCCAGTTTCTTAGCAACGTGATTATGAAGGTAATCTGTGGTCTTGGTCTTCATGAAACATTAAGTCTACTGCTTTATCACAAAAATGTCCAACGGCAAAGTACTTCCTGATGTACATGACATATAAAATGTCAATACACAATACTAAACATGCCAACTACAGGAAGAATGGACATTTTACAGTGCTTTCATTCCAATGGACTTTTCAGGGATTCTGAATTATTTCGGTGAAGTTCTTGGCACAGACACAGCTGAGATTTCCGTGATCAATACCTTTACACCATAGTATGCATGTCAACAGCATGTAAGTACTATGAGTCCAGTTTCTCTCAGAATCGCTATATAAGAATGTTTGATGATGAGAACAGGCCATTTAGCCCATTTTGGTTCATCATTCTGCTTACAGTCTAGGGAGTATCCACCACTGTGTCAAGGCTAGTCTTGAACACCATCTCTACTTTTACTAAATGACCCAGCAAGCTTTTCTACACAAGGATAACTCCCTGTCAGAAATGTGTCGGCACAAAATAGATTTTTTTACCCTGAAATATTTTACTGAATCCAATTTGATAATCCTTGCTAGAAATAAAAAAAGGTTTTAGTCGCTTTTTGCCAAGCCTGAGGAGATTAAGTGCCTTAAATCTTTCTTTGTAACTTCCACTTTTAATATCCGGGACCAATTTATTTGAGTTTAGCTGTTATTTGTACTTGGTCAGAGTATCTGTGTCTTGTTTAGCACAAGTAAACTTTGGATGAATTGATAAAATCCTGAGGAAGAAGAGGGTGAGATTTCACTGCATCTGGCAAAACATTTCACTCCTTGCTTCATTATTTCCTCAATATCACATAATAAATACATGAACATTTATAATACATTCTATAATGTGAACCCTGTTTATGACTGTCCTGCCTAACAGTGATTCATGTGTATAAACTATCCATTCAATCACCAGTAGAAATGTGGATGGACCAGTAAAAAAACATGCCTGAATAGAGGCTCATTCGTCCCAGTGACCCTGTTAAAACGGTGAACAATGTTAGTGGATCTCTGACAGACTTTAAACTAAATCCAAGACTTAATTTCAGCAGTCAGTCATTGATAACATAATAGTTTTAATATTATTCAGTGCTTCTTAAAATGATATTTCATAAGCACTGTCAACAGCATCCTATTTAAATGGATTACATGTGCAGGCTGAATTGTTTTCTTGAGGCCTAAGATATGTGTGAGAATACACAGTATTACAGGCATTGTGTATTCAGTCTCAATAAGGTCAGCGCAGCCTGATGAAGAGAAATGACCTCTGAACCCTCTCTTGCTCTTCCATGTTGTGTATGTGTTATATTCACGATGTGGACGTTTGACGGTGGTTACCACTGTATCAACATGCACAAAAAGGAATCTTTCACCAAATGAAGAAAAGGTTCAAGCCTAGAACCAATAAACATTTTTCCTTAACTTATACTCACAAATAAATACAATTGACTTTTTTTTTTTTTTTACTTCAACAATAACCAAAATTAACTTGACAAACTCTTTCTAATGAACGTGACGAATAACAAATTTAATTCACTACTTTTTTTGTTGTTGTTCTGCAATTCCTTGAGATTATTGCACTTACGGATTTAAATAAACACCACCTATGCTATTCAACTTTATGGATCATGACTAGCAATGGTACAAAAGACATTTCTGTAATGTAGGGCTGCCTGGACTATTTGTAAAGTGTGTTCTCAATTTGTGCAGTTTGCAGCACTGTAGTCCATGAAAGGAGAAATCATAACATTGATTGTCATAGTAACTGTCTATTTTTGACTCTCATTGCTGCCCGGTTTGGCCGCTGTTTTGCTTACGCGGCGTGCAGTGAAACGGTTTCGTCAACATTACGTATTGTATGGCTTTAAAATGAGCATCGCGTACGTGGGCCCTATTTATGTCCCACCAAAGTGCAGAGCAAGGAAAAATGCGCTTGTTTCTTGCCATCTCCATCTCGGCGGCCGTGATGAAAGCTGTCGGTGCCAGTAAAGCAGCACCTCTCTCGACCGTGCTGGTGTTTTGCTCAGTGTTGGCGGGGGAAGGTTGTTGTCATGGTTTTAAGGCATGCGTAGTAGTGAATATCAAGGGTGTCGTGCTATTTTTAAAGTTGAGGTTGGCATTTTTAGGCCTAACAAATATGACAGGAAAAGGGTGATCTATCCCAGTCCAAGCAGGGCTGGTAATCCCTGAACATTTAATTGGGGTTTGTTTAACCCATAGTGGTTCTGTCAGTAAAGGCTTCCACCACAAGCACAGGCTGGCCCCCATAGTGGTTCAGTCAGTAAAGGCTTTCACCACAAGCACAGGCTGGCCCCCATAGTGGTTCCGTCAGTAAAGGCTTCCACCACAAGCACAGGCTGGCCCCCATAGTGGTTCAGTCAGTAAAGGCTTTCACCACAAGCACAGGCTGGGTCCCATAGTGGTTCAGTCAGTAAAGGCTTCCACCACAAGCACAGGCTGGGTGCCATAGTGGTTCCGTCAGTAAAGGCTTCCACCACAAGCACAGGCTGGCCCCCATAGTGGTTCAGTCAGTAAAGGCTTTCACCACAAGCACAGGCTGGGTCCCATAGTGGTTCAGTCAGTAAAGGCTTTCACCACAAGCACAGGCTGGTTCCCATAGTGGTTCAGTCAGTAAAGGCTTTCACCACAAGCACAGGCTGGCCCCCATAGTGGTTCCGTCAGTAAAGGCTTCCACCACAAGCACAGGCTGGCCCCCATAGTGGTTCAGTCAGTAAAGGCTTTCACCACAAGCACAGGCTGGGTCCCATAGTGGTTCAGTCAGTAAAGGCTTCCACCACAAGCACAGGCTGGGTCCCATAGTGGTTCAGTTAGTAAAGGCTTTCACCACAAGCACAGGCTGGCCCCCATAGTGGTTCAGTCAGTAAAGGCTTTCACCACAAGCACAGGCTGTGTCCCATATTGGTTCAGTCAGTAAAGGCTTCCACCACAAGCACAGGCTGGGTCCCATAGTGGTTCAGTTAGTAAAGGCTTTCACCACAAGCACAGGCTGGCCCCCATAGTGGTTCCGTCAGTAAAGGCTTTCACCACAAGCACAGGCTGGGTCCCATAGTGGTTCAGTTAGTAAAGGCTTTCACCACAAGCACAGGCTGTGTCCCATATTGGTTCAGTCAGTAAAGGCTTTCACCACAAGCACAGGCTGGCCCCATAGTGGTTCCGTCAGTAAAGGCTTTCACCACAAGCACAGGCTGGGTCCCATAGTGGTTCAGTTAGTAAAGGCTTTCACCACAAGCACAGGCTGGGTCCCATATTGGTTCAGTCAGTAAAGGCTTCCACCACAAGCACAGGCTGGGTCCCATAGTGGTTCAGTCAGTAAAGGCTTTCACCACAAGCACAGGCTGGGTCCCATAGTGGTTCAGTCAGTAAAGGCTTTCACCACAAGCACAGGCTGGCCCCCATAGTGGTTCAGTCAGTAAAGGCTTTCACCACAAGCACAGGCTGGCCCCCATAGTGGTTCAGTCAGTAAAGGCTTTCACCACAAGCACAGGCTGGCCCCCATAGTGGTTCAGTCAGTAAAGGCTTTCAGATATGTCAGTGTGAAATCAGCAACTTGATGCTCTGAAAGCCATTGCATAACCTACGTACATTAAAAAAAAACTGCCATTTTCTCTAGTTTACACAACTTCCAGTTTAAGCCACACCCAGGTTTTCTATCCAAATACAGATGCAGCTGAAGACAGTGTCATCTCTGCATACTCCAATAGCTACCTTGTGTTTTTTTGAAAAGTGAGCAAATTTGAGTTGAATGAGAAATGAAATTAAATCTTTCAGCATAAGCTTTATCATGTTACTGAGGACATACAGTATGCTACTGAAATTGAATACGTTAAAACCATTCTTCCTTCACTCTTATACATGGATAAAATGCCTGACCCGTTCTTACATGTAAAGAGGGACATTACAGCTGCCATGTGGTGCTGAAAAGTCTGTTTATTATCAGCTTTATACTTTAAAAACAATTATTAAAAAAAAGATTTTCGGTCAAACTAAAAATCCTGGACCCATAATTAACTCGTGGCCTAGCAACCAATTATTCTCACCACCATTCAATGACTGCGCTGCAAGGACGTGCTGTAATTACTTGGTGCATTTCAAAGCGGGGCTAATCCATTGTGAGAATACAGGAGCACCCAGAGAGGAAAAAAATGGCAAGTACTTATCCTTACTGTGGTCTTTTATATTTGGCAAGGGAGCGTAGGGCATCTCACGTGTGTGGTCTGAGCAGTGTCAAACGGAGTACGCTGAGCCGAAGGGAAGGGAAAGGAAGACCCACAGAGGTTTCACTGTCAATCGCTCAGACGTTTCAGAGACAGGCGATGGCACAGCTGCACTGCACACCATGTTTGTCTTAACAGCAGAAATGCCGAACCCCTTTTTATGAAAAGGACCCCCGTGTCTCTTAAATCTCCGCGTGAAAGAAAGACAACATTCAAACGCTCAAACGCTAAATTGAACAAAACATGCATGTTCGAACGTATCGAATGAAATTCTTCATTAAAACGGGAACTTTGGAAAGCTTTGGCTGCCCGCACCTTCCCTACAGTTCAGTCCTCTGTATTTCAGGCGTGCCGTGGGGCACGTAAACCCTACAGTTCAGTCCTCTGTATTTCAGGCGTGCCGTGGGGCACGTAAACCCTACAGTTCAGTCCTCTGTATTTCAGGCGTGCCGTGGGGCACATAAACCCTACTGCAGCCGCCTACCCAAGCGCATGCATTGGCATCACACCAGCAGGACTGTATGATTGAGCTGAAATCAGCCGGGACAATGAAGCATTAGATTAGGCGAGGGAGAGCCATAAACATTCCTGTGATTCCAAAAACTGAGCCGTCAAGCTCGGCTGCACAAAGAAAAAGAAGATTTTCTAAGAGTAGCTAAGATTTGCTTGCTGTAATCTGTATGTCATTGGAATCATATTCTTCATATCATACCTGGCCTGCCTTTGTGAGAGCATAACTATATACCTGTGCTCCTGCTTACCTGGAGCCGAGTGTATCTGTCTACCTGTACACTTACTGTATATGTACGTAAGACCTACCTGTATCTGTCAATATGTACGTCTGCTATACATTTTGATAGCCCTTCCTGTAATCCACCTGTAAGTCTACTGTATGTGTGCATAGATCTATCTGTGAGCCAACTGCACCAGCCTACCTGTAAGTCTACTGTATGTGTGCATAGATCTATCTGTGAGCCAACTGCACCAGCCTACCTGTAAGTCTACTGTATGTGTGCATAGATTTATCTGTGAGCCAAATGCACCAGCCTACCTGTATGTCTACTGCAAATGTATCCAGGCAAATTAGACTGTCAAACCTTCATCCTACTTGGCAACTATGAATCGCTGCTTCTCTAGATTAATTCCTTCTTTCTCTTCAGTCCTTTTCTGTCATCAAATACTCCACTTCCCACGTCACCACCACTACACCTCCCCTCTGCTAAAAATAGCCCCCCACCTCCCTCCCTGTAAAAATGCTTTGGTTTAGAGAGAGGATATGAGCAGGAGTTGGGAGTGGAGAGGGAGCTGTGGTTGATCTCCTGCTGCTCCATTCGCATTCTCCCCTCTGCCCCCTCCCTCCTATGCCCCCCCACCCCCTCCCACATACTCTATCTCTCTCTCTCTCTCTCTCTCTCTCTCTCTCTCTCCATCTCCCTCTCGCTCACGCGCTCTCTCTCCATCTCTCTCTCCATCTCCTGTCTTTCTCTCCCTCTCTCTCTCGCTCGCTCTCTCTCTCTATCTCTCTCTCTCCATCTCCTGTCTTTCTCTCCCCCTCTCTCTCGCTCGCACACTCTCTCTCTCTCTCTCTCCATCTCCTGTCTTTTTCTCCCCCTCTCTCTCGCTCTCTCTCTCTCTCTCCATCTCCTGTCTTTCTCTCCCCCTCTCTCTCACTCGCACACTCTCATTCTCTCTTTCTCTCTTCCCCCTCTCTTTCTCTCTCTGTCTCCTTCTGTCTTTCTCTCCCACTCTCTCTCGCTCTCTTTCTCTCTCTGTCTGTCTGTCTTTCTGTCTGTCTGTTTCTATCTCATTCTCTCTTTCTCTCTCTCCCCCCTCTCTTTCTCTCTCTCTCTCTCTTTCTCTTTTGTCTGTCTTTGTCTGTTTCTATCTCATTCTCTCTTTCTCTCTCTCCCCCCTCTCTTTCTCTCTCTCTATGTTCTTCTGTCTTTCTCTCCCCCTCTCTCTCCCTCTCTATCTCTCTCTCCCTCTCTCTCGCTCTCTCGCTCTCTCTCCTCTCTCTCTCTCTCTCTCTCTCTCTCTCGCTCTCTCACTCTCTCGCTCTCTCTCTCTCTCTCATCAGTATAACACACAACAGACGGTTTCTAGTGTCACTCGCATGCAGAGTGAATCTGGTCTTAATACTCCTGGTTAGATTCAATGTCTCATCACAGCTGGTGTGTGGCGTGTATTTATAAAAGGTGTTCATGGTTTAATGTTGTGTAATATGTTGTGTCCTCGCATCACGGAGCTGTAAGAATGATTTCATATTGTCATTCCGCTCCTGTCCTTTAAAAAACAGTGATACAGAGAACCCTGTCATACTGATGCCTAAAATACAAGAGCCAAAGCAGAACACCGTCAGCGTCTCTGCTTCCTCCGATTGATAGAACGGCCTTTTGTTTTGTTTATATCGCAGCGGGATTTGCACGTCCACTAACGCCACAGATCAGATGTTGAAGACTACAGACGGGCCGGGCCAGGAGTCCAGGTGGGTTCGGAGTGAAGGCTTTCAATACACAATCGGAGCGTTTGTGAACCCTCATAGAGGTTCATAGTGTAAATGCAACCAATTAAAAATCTGATTAGCTGTCAGTCTAAGATGACTTTAATGCACATGTCAGTCCTACAGTCGGCAGATGAGACAAATCCTTTACCCAACAGTTCTACCCTAAGACTACAAGCAAACTTGAAAAGGGATTAGCCCTAACCCATGCTTGTGAGCCAGAGTGCTTTACTCCATGGGAAAAATAACTAAAAACACTTTGCTGGTGGAAGCTCCACAGCCACAGCCACAGCCCCTCAGGGAACACAAAGTGACCTCCATTAGAGGCACCGTCTCTGTTTCACTCAAACAGGTTTCCATCCCACAGGTGCCAAAGTAAAAGGTAAAAAGGTAAAGGGTGCACTTTGAAGGAATGTGCACATCTAAAGGTACATTACAGCCTGGCTCTTCAGTGTGAGTAAACATGACTCTGAAGAAGGATAAGGTGGATAGAATCACCTGGTTTTTCTCCCAGCCTTTGAATGGAGCATGTGTAGCAGTACTGAGTGGGTTCAGTGAGCCTGGAAGCCTGTTACATTATCAGTGGCTAAGTGCCTAACTGGCCCCTGCAATGCATTGCTTTTGCTCTCATTGTTAAAGCCAACAATCGCCCAAAAAGTGGACGGGCATTGTGACTGATGCCACATAAGCACGTTCTTCCCCAAGGGGCGAGTCTCCTCACATACAAGAAATATTAGTCTTGCTCTTGCAGGGAAGAGCCCCCTCCCTACTGAGGCTATGAGAAAACAAGCTCAAAGGACCGTTTCCAGACCCTAGTCAATGCTAGCTGTCCAGACTCGGGCTGAGTGGCATCTAAGCACCAATGCGTGTGAGATAAGTGGACCTATCCTACCAATGCCCACAGAAATCACCAGGCCCGATACATCAGCTGAATGAGCAGGTGCACCATTGGGATTCATCTAAAGAGGATGACTGTTGCGGATGGATCATGACCTGAAAACTGAGGCCGCTGTTAATTTCTGAAATTATGTGGTGATTTCTGGAGCAGAACTAATAATGAGAGGTTTGGAGGGGTGAACAAAGTCTATGCTATGCTCTGTGGTGAGGCTTCAAACGTTTTGAAAACAAAACACTGCTTGGTTTTCTATTATTTGTTGGTTTGACACAATGCCTATGATAACCTACAATTTAACAAAATATACTGTCTGCTGTACATTGAGGCTATATTCTAATTGCAGGCAATGCAGTTCAAATCAGGAAATGTATACATTTTTGGCAAAAACGTACCTTTGAAATTTGGCCTTATTCGAGCGTCGTAGCCTGACGTTCTACCCATCAGTTTGTCCAAAAAATCAGAGGGAGACATGGTCAGGGAAAAGCTTCGTCCTGCTGGCCTGGTGTCGTACTCCTTAGCACTGATCACCCTGAGAAAAACAGGAGAGAGAGGGTGAGAGGGAGAGAGATTTGAGCTGCATTACTGTTCATCCACAACCAACTATGGAATACACAAGCTACACTCACTACTCACCAGCTATGTTCACTAAAGTCTACATGTACAGTGTATACTATTAGTACTACTACTTAATAGTATGAATACTCATATAATAGTTGAAACTGTGCACGGTACTCCTAGATGATGACTAATAACAATAATAATAATCCAAATGTGTCTTACTGGATGTATTTATACATCTAACAATACCATTGTTATTATTGTCAGCTTAAAGGAAAATAATTCTGAGACTGTACTTCAAACACGCACTGAAGCATTATTCACAAGGGAACAAGGCACTCAGTTGTGCCTCAGTGGTGATGAAATGGTAATTCTGTTAAGGGAGAAGGCTGTAGTTATTCATGCCAAATGCCGTTTCTGATAAAGCACAAAGAATCAATATACCTTTGGAGAAGCAACATATCTCGTCTTTTTATTCATTTCTTATTCATAGTATTTAAATAGAATCTAATTTTGACAGAAACTCCATTTTACTGTTATCCTGTCAGGGTTCGTGGGTTTTTTATTTTATTTTCTGTTGCAGTTCTCGTCCTGGTTTCCAGATTGAAAATCTATCTGATTTTTTCCACATTATGTTCCGAGGTTTGCTTTCCCTCATCATTGTTTTCACCTGTGCCTCTACCTGCGGGGTATTTAAGTTCCTCACTTCCGCTTCCCCGGTGCTTCTTTGTCATTAGACATTGCATTGAGCCAAGTATAGCCAGGTACTAGCGACCTTGTGATATTAAACGCTGTTTATGTTCACAGGGGACTTGCTATTGGCTTTTACTTCAGGTATAGGTATTATTCCTCCTGTTAGCGTTCTGTGCTATTTATTTTATTATTTGCTGTTCTCTCTGAGACAGTTTTTCTTTGTTTGTGTCGTTTTGGTTTTACATCTTTTCGGCTGCCTGAACTCATGTGCCGAGGGTGTTATTTTCTTTGCTAAGTTTTCCATTTTGGCTCCAGTATTGAGCTCGGGAGATTTAGTTTGTGTTTCACTCGTTATTCGAGTTCACCCTATTTTAGTGGGTTGATTTTCATTTGGCTGTTTAGCCACAAGGAATTAGTTTCCTGTCTTTTCTTTCTTTGCATTTATTTTGTTATTCTCTTTATTGTTCCTCACTGTGTGAGTGACTTGTTCTGATCCCCCAACCTTCGCGTTTGATTATCCACCACTAAAATCTATTACAGTACAAAGAAGCCACTATGGATAAATCAGCGAGGTCTTCCAAAGGAGATCAGCCGGGGATAAGAACCCCGAGGACTATGTTAGGGCATTTGAGGCCCAACAGCAGCTACTTACGGGTCAAATATGGCAGCTGAATACCCAGATGAGGGTTCAAGAGGGTTGCCTCCAAGAGTTGACGGCCTACTCGCAGTTGCACACCAAGCACCCCTACCTGCCGCACAGGCTATCGCTCCCCCGGTCCCTGTTGCTTTAGTGAATGATGTACAAAGGGAGATGTTGGAGAAATTTGTGTTCGTTTATTTGGACGACATTTTAATTTTCTCTTCCGATTTACAAGCCCATATCGGTCATGTTAAACAGGTGTTGAAAGCCCTGTTGGAGACCAAATTATTTGTGAAAGCATAAAAGTGCTCGTTTTATTCACAATTTTAGTGCGCTCGCCGCACCCATTACAGCCCTGACAAAGAAAGCGACTCAGTTCCAGTGGAATCCTAAGGCTGAGTCTGCTTCTGAAGAACTCAAGAAGAGGTTCAGTTCTGAGCCTATTCTTGTCACGCCCAATCCCTCCCTCCCTTTTGTGGTGGAAGTTGATGCGTCCGAGTTGGGTGTAGGTGCTATTTTATCTCAGCACTCACCCGTTGACCGCAAAATGCACCCGTGTGCATATTTCTCTCAAGCCCTTACTTCGGCCCAGAGGAATTATGACGTAGGTGATCGGGAGCTATTAGCAGTCAAATTGGCCTTGGAGTAGTGGCGTCATTAGCTGGAGGGAGCAGAACACCCCTTTACTGTATGGACTGACCACAGAAACTTCCAACAGGCTAGAACACGTAATTGTAGACCGGCGCGTTGGGCATTGTTCTTTACTCGGTTTAACTTTCTTTTGACGTATCGCCCTGGTACGAAGAATGATAAACCGGATGTGTTGTCACGCATCTTTGAGTGGACTGACAGTCCCACTATTCCGGAGCACATTATGCCGGTTTCCCAGATAGTCGCTCCTGTGCTATGGGACATTGAAGTGGAGGTGCAACAGGCGTTGCTACGTAATCTGGGCCCGGGTGGGGGTCCCGTCAATTGCCTTTTTGTACCTTCCGAAGTGAGGCCTCGGGTACTCCAGTGGGGTCATTCGTCACAGTTCGCGGCGCATCCGGGTACCGGTTCTCGTCCTGGTTTCCCGATTGAGAATCAATTTTTTCCACGTTCCGTTCCGGGGTTTGCTTTCCCTCGTCATTGTTTTCACCTGTGCCTCACTTCCGCTTCCCCGGTGCTTCTTTGTCATTCAACATTGCATTGAGCCAAGTACAGCTAAGTACTAGCGACCTTGTGATATTAAACGCTGTTTATGTTCACGGGGGACTTGCTATTAGCTTTTATTTCAGGTATAGGTATTATTCCTCCTGTTGGCATTCTGTGATATTTATTTTATTCTTTGCTGTTCTCTCTGAGACAGTTTTTCTTTGTGTCGTTTTGGTTTTACATCTTTTTGGCCGCCCAAACTTATGTGCCGAAGGTGTTCTTTTCTTTGCTAAGTTTCCCGTTTTGGCTGCAGTATTGAGTTCGGGAGATTTAGTTTGTGTTTCACTCGTTATTCCAGTTCGCCCTATTTTAGTGAGTTGATTTTCGTTTGGCTGTTTAGTTTCCTGTCTTTTCTTTCTTGACATTTATTATTTTGTTATTCCCTTTATTGGTCCTCATTGCGTGAGTGACTTGTTCTGATCCCTCTACCTTCGCCTTTGATTATCCGCCACTAAAATCCATTACATAAACAGGATGATAGACCAGGTCTATCTAAGATAACATGCATGTGCTTCTGATAGCTCATTCAACACATTACCCTCTGCATGGAAAGTGCTGTCAATCTAAAGACAGTTAGTGATGCACAAAGACAGTTGATGATGCACATCTGTTTTGTTCACTCTTATTCAGTATAAGCATTGAGTATTCTATTAGCAATGGTTTTCTTCCACTCGTTACATAATCACAAATTCCTCTCCAAAGTGCTGTTATGGTATATGCTCTAGGAAACTGGACTTCATGTCACTCAGCTATGATTGCATTTCTCAGTGTCTCCCTCAGAAAAGTTAAGCAACTGTTGGCAATAATGGATTACTACCGTGGTTACCAGAGTTGAGTTGAGCGAAATTAGAAAAATATATTGCATTTCCTGCTACCGCATAATCTGAGTTTGAGAGCTATTTAACAGTGATCCATAATTCAGTTGTGTCTCAATTACAATGACGTTGTTTATGAGTATACATTTATTGTTTAATGCATGTCATCAAAAGGCAATTTTGAGAGAAATGAGGCGACCATTTTACGGCTGAAAGATACAGGATGATGTTTATGCTGCATAAATTAATTATAAAAATGATATGGCAATATGTTACTACTAAAAATAATATTGCTACTCATTATTATTATAACTGTGGTTGTGATTTACCTTTATGACTTTTTCTAGGCAGTGCAGCCATAGAGGCACAGTTTCATCGCATAACCAGGTCTATCTAAGTTTAGAAAATGTAGTTATTATGGTATCATTAAACAATGTTTACATTTCCCAACTGTTGAATTACCACGACTCTAAGAAGACATATTAACAAAATCCAAAATCTCGATCGTATTTCCCGTTGGATCTGATTAGTAAAATGAAACAGATTTTGTTTTGTACAATAGTGATACAGTTAGCGGACGTGCAGTTCTCTGTTTGCACACTGAGAGAAGTCCCAACCAAAATACGAAGACGCCTGCATTTAACGAGGGAGGACACTCCCATTGCACATCGCCGTCTGTTTCCAGGTGGAATTCTCGAACGCGCTACACCTTTCAAAGTTTGGCACAACGCGTCCACAATTCAGTTTTGCACCACATGCGTATCAAGCGCACGATATTCATATTGACCTATTCTCTCGTTGTGTAGTCAGTAGTAAATTGTATGTCGACAACAGTGATGTAAATGCGCGCGCACAAAAACACACACAAAATGTAGCCAGGATGGAGTTCCACATACCTGAAGTTGGTAGCCTCCAAGACGAAAGCAAATAAGGCTGTAAAAATTTTAACAAAGAGACGAATCATTCCTCTTGGTTTTTGGTCAATGTTCCACTTCCTTGTTCTCTCCCATGGACAAATGTCGGTCAAATTAAAAATCCACGAGGCAATATCGCTTTTTTTCGTACCAAAGCGCAGTTGGATATTTTCGGTGGTGCCAAAGAATACGCAGGAAGTATTCCACTCTTCGGGATCATAGTGTAATTTAGTGGAGCACTGATATCCAAATACAGTACAACAGGAGGAAGATGTGCGCGCAAACCTTACTATTGAGAGACTGAGTCATTACTTTAAACAAATAAACATTTATCTCATTAATTAATTGTAATATAATATGATCAGCCAATAGATCATATATTGACTATAAAAAGAAAATTTTACTTTGTCGACAGTCTTGGCTTGGAAAGAAGAGTATGTACTATTGGAATGAGATGTGCGCTCTGCTCCACTGAATCATTTCAGCATTTGGATAGCTCTTGGTTTAGCTGCGCGCAAGCGCACGGAGACCGTTAAAGGACGTGAGTTGATTCTCAATAAGAATTGATGTTAATACAACTGACGAGGACCTTCACTCAGCAAACAAAGGCAGTTTTTGCATGAAATCATCCATTCCGTACAAACCATGTTGCAAACCACCTGTAGAATTTACATCTCTGTGGCCGTGTGCTATTGAAAACTGAACGACTGAGAGGATGTGAACTTGAAACACCTACATATACTTTTGGCATGTATAACAAAGCTTGCGTCTCAAGTTAATAGTAGGATACACGTGTACAACGTAAAATGTCAAAGTCATTAAAATCTTGCCTTTAATTCCGTAAAGACCTTCACACATGTATGCTGCTGTGGAGGAAAATGTGCAACAGATATTTAAATGACCTAGCTAAGATTATTCTATTTTTGTAATATTTGTGGCATTGAAGAAAATTTCCAGTTACCCATTACTGTAATATTGATTTATTTTGTTTGTTGCAGGCTAGTACGTTAAATTTAAAGCTGGATCATTCTCTCCCACGAACTATGTGGGCAGTTCCGTGGTTAGTACGTCCACTTCGACCAAGTCTTTCAGTTCTGTTTGTGATATCGCCAATTGAATGTTGATATTAATACAAAAAAACGGATATTTCATAGGACTTTGCCTATAGGAGGTTCGTTTGACAACAGATTGATTACAAGTGATCTCCCGGGAATTATTTTAATAGAGAAAAAACCTTCTTCGCCAAGCTACACACTGAAGCATGTAGTTCGGAATAAAATAAATGAAAACAAAATAGAAATATGTCACATGTACTTGGTGCGTACATATTGTGAAATATAAGTTTTTAAGGTATGGAGAATTCAAGCTAACCGCATTATATTCATAGCAGCAATGCAACGAAACAGAAACAATATGGTTCATATTTTTTAACGTTTGATGTCAGTGAGCGAGTCAGTCAGGCTAAAAAAAGGCTGTAAAATGTAATGGGTATATAGGCAAAGTAAATGCTCAGTGTGACAAAAATGAATGTTTTGAGTTGGCTAATCATGCTTATATTAATAAGCACGTCATAAAGTCTTCAGCAATTAACCAAAATCTAAGTTAATGAAACAAAGGCACGGAAGACACGCTAAGGAATGTATTCGGCTCCCCGGTTGCCCTGGAAACAAGCGTACAAACCACATCTTTGAAAAAACGTAATGCTGGCACTGGCAGCCCCTCAGCCAGGTTTGAGGACGACGGACATAGACAGGGTAGATACGTCTGGCACACCCCACATCTCGAGAAAATGAGAGGATCGCTTTTAATTATACCCCCAATTCCGTATTTCAGAAAACCTTGTTGTAGATTTCGGTTTTTAATTTAACAGTGTTTAATAAGGTTTAACAACTGGAAAACGTTCTATTCTCTCTATTGTTCACCATGCTAGTGTGGAAATCTTTACCACTGGAAATGACACAAGAGGTGTGGGTCTCTTAAAATACCAACTGAAGACAAGAGAGCGTGTGAGGTTGTTATAGTTTATAAAGTTCTGTAGGGCATCTGCTAAGTAAATAAATAACACAAGGAAGCAGCCATTGCAGAAAAAACAGGCCAAGGGCCTGAGGTATCAAACAAGCCTCAAACTATCACTCTGCTGCCAGATATGCAGTAGATGTGGATGGATCACTTTAAGGGTCTCTTCTCCTGACTTATTTTTCTATAGAGTTCAATAGGAAAATGAGTCAGCCATTTAGCCAACCATGGGTTCCATACTATTCCCATTCCCAATGTACAGCTTAATCTAGTCCCACCCCCCAATGTCCATATAGATTCATTCAAATGCAGAGAGGTTGTAGTATCGCTTGTAAGAGTACCTGAAAATAAAATATCAAGAATTTTTTGATGTTGTTGGGTCACAGACATATTTGGTTAATATGCAACCAAATATTAAATATGATGACTTTATTTAAGTTTATGTTCATTTGTCCAATTACTTTTCGGTGCCTTAAAATGGGGGGGCTGTTTGTGTAAAAATGGCTACAATTGGTACACGGTTTCCCCGATATGGATGTAAACACCCTCAAATTAAAGCTGAAAGTCTGCCCTGTAACCTCATAGTAACTGTTCCATTTTTCAAATCCAAAACAACAAAAAATGTGTCACTGTCCTAACTGCAGAAATGCAGCATTAGACCTGAAAATATGTATCAATTTACTCAAGTCCCACATCTTCCTCTCACATCAGCTCCACCGCTGGTGTGATTCAGGAAACATTTTTGAAGATGAAAGCCAGTGATGCCATTTTAAAAATGTAAATTCAACAAAGGCCATTATATTGATTTATTTGCTTTCAAGGGAAGGGCTTGCTTGTTCAAATGGTTCATTGTGCCACAGACTTGGGTCATGGTTGTGATGGAGGAGAAGAGAGGGGAAATGTGTCAACACTCCTGGTCTTTCAGCAACGCTGGCCCAGACAGCTCACATCAGCAGAGACTTGGTTACAACCACCTGTCAGGTCCCCTAATTGCTGAGATATTTCCACAAATCAAGGCTCAAAGCCAGAGAAGGTGGGTAATTAAGACTCCCAAGCCTTGCCTTGTCGCCGTGGTGTGTCCTGCCCTCTGTGGAGTCACATGACCCACCACCCACACCTGTCAGTTCCACGTCCCCCACTATCTGGCCAATTAAAGAGAGGGGTTTTGCGAATGGCCTTAATGATGTAGACATTTCAGTTTTGTCAGTCAAACCCACCATCAGCAATAGGGGTTGTGTCCCAATTAGAGGCTGACAGATTAATCAGGCCGATTAATGACATTTTGAGATAATCGGCATCGGCCGATTATCTCCACCAAAAAATTTTTTTTCAAACAATTATTTTATGAATGAATTTATTTTTTCCTTACACATCTTTTCTTTTACACAGCGCTACACTAACATTTTTTTTTTTTTGGCAAGTGCGGAGTGCGGATCAACAGAGCAAACAGACAATGCACATTTTTTATTTTCAAATATTTTTTGTGTTCAAGTGAATACATAAGTGTTAAATAAATGTTCATTTAAGTTCAGCAATTTTGTGTCATTTGTTATTATATTTAAATCGTATTTTATCAGATGCAAAAAAACAAAAAAAATTAATAAAACATGATATCGGCCGAGGCCGCTCACATCATATCAGCATTACATATCGGCCATCGGCTGCCCTGCTCTCTAAATATCGGCATCGGCATCAGCCGCTGAAAACCCATATCGGTCGACCACTAGTCCCAATACGCGAAAAATGCATCCTCCTCTCCTCCGTGCCCCAGAAACCGATCTTTCTGTCCTAATGTTGCTGATTACGTATTAATTACATATTATTGATTACATATTAATGTCTTGATGCAAACCGAAATGTCAGATACATTGTACAGGCAGTTTTGCAGACTTCCAGGTAGGAGACGAGCGGAGGAGACGAGTGGGGGAAAGGAGGTGAGGAGGGAAGAATATTGGGACGCACCCCTGGACTCTGCCGTCCATTTGCACACCTGCCCACTCACAAGCATACAGAGGTCTTTCTCAGCAAATGACATGTTCACACACCCCCCCAACCCTGGACAAGGCACCAGGCCCTCTGCTTTTGTTCACACCTCCTCTAAGACATAAACACGAGCCTCTTCCTGTTATAACACCACCCATGATACGACAGCTGCGAAACACCTTGGCGTTGCCACAGCAGGAAGTTGAGGTATGACACAAACTAGGGATGCACCGATACCATTTTTTTCAGACCGAGTACGAGTACTCACTTTTGAGTACTCGCCGATACCGATACCATTTTTTGTGTGTTTTTTTAAGTATGAGTACTTTATAATAATACTGTATAATAATACCACAATAATGAGACGGCTGATTTTGAAGATACTGTGTTTATTTTCTCCTGTTGATGGAGCACAGTCTATCAATTTACTGATTATTTAAATCAAATGAGGTCCAATAAAAATAAATAAATAAACATAAATAATAACCAAAATAAAACTGTACAGTCTTTTGTGCATCATTCTATTTATACTGGAACGTCAAAGTATAAGTGACCCCTAACCCTTACCACTAATATACATGGTCAACTTAACAGGGGGGCTGACTGTAAAAAAACAATTGTGAAATAGGCCTACATACATTATAGGCTAACCTACTGTACTGACATGGAACAGCCTGTGTGCTATCTAAAGACTAGGTCTAATGCTGCTTATTGGCATAATGTCCTTTTCAACCATCAACCTCAGAGAGTCCTACTGAATTGACTAGCCTATATGAACTGCTGACTACCGCGCCGCAGTAGCCTACATAATTGTCAACCCAATCAGTTACTCTCTGCATAGGCTACGGGCTACTCAATTAGTTTGCAACAAATGGCGGGGGTATTAGTAAAATAATATAGCCCGGTCAACTGTTTTTTGGTACAGTTTCACATTTAAAAAATATAGCCTGCAATCATGATCGGAACCTGTAGCCTACCTACTGGCATCTGACGTCCACCCAACGTAACGTTACCGAAAGCAAAACGGTTCAAGCATTTCTAATCAAAATCGCATAGGCTACTGTAGGCTATATTGTACATTTCCCATGTAGGCCTATTCTGTAACTATCAAACTAAGAGTTAATAAAAGTCTGCCCGTTATTAAACCATTTCAAATCTGTAATAATGATATTGATTAAATGAAGCACATTCGTGTTTTCTTTTGTATCGAAATAGCACAATAAATGTAGGCTATTTTAAGAAGGCCTAATATGCTATAACCATGTTTTATAGGCTACACAAATATAACCAATATGTGGCTATACGTTTGTTTCTTCTTTACACTTGAAATTCAGTAAGAAGTCTAGCTAAAGCCCTTTTCTTTATTTGTTGTCAGGTAATTTGAGTCTAGATCACGCACTGCGTGAATGGTTGCTATTTTAATCTGAACCGCTATTTTAATCAAGTAGCCTACTGACGAACTGGGTGATTAATAGCACTATGCTACATCAGTGCACCTAGCTCAACCCTTTGTATAAGGGCTCCCCCCATACATGACTGAACATCGACATTCAATTTGGGAGAAAAAATCATATGCTTTAAAAAAAAAGTATGGCCCTTGTCACCCTTTTGACAACTTTACCATTTGAAAACGCAATGTTTTACAATAGGTTACTTACCACGAAATGGTCAGAACTTGAGAACACACAAATTGTCATATATTTCCGTAGTTTCTAATCCATATTTAAAACGCTCACTGGAGCGACCATAAACCTAATCCATAAAACTATATAACTACAAGGAAAAAATACAAAAAGTTCATACGAGGTTTATAGGAAAAGTTCGCATTTCAGGTGGTAGGCTACATTAACTTCGCCCTCGCGTGGAGACCTTAAACCATGATTACGTTTCACACAAAAACTGCCGTTGAAACAAGATCGCAGATTATTCAGTTAATTGTTTCATTTGAAATCTTATCGATTAAATTCTTATTAGCAATTAATCGATAGTCGATTAACTGTTAACATCCCTAGTGAGCACGCAGGTCAGGATTAGGTGTTGCTAAGGTGATAGCATTAGCGTGCGGACGTTTGGACGTTGGTATCGGTTTTGGAGTATCGGTACATTTTTTCGAGTACGAGTACGAGTACATGAGCATGGTATCGGCCCCGATACCGATACTGGTATCGGTATCGGTGCATCCCTAACACAAACGCTTCCAGGTCAGCAGATTTTTGGCAGATCTCCACTTCCTGTGTTGGAATATGCTGGTGTAGTATGTGTGAAGCTTAAAACATAAAACTGAAGCGGATTGTTGGCAGTGTAAAAACTCATGTTTTGTAGAATTTGTCAGAATGTCAAAACCAAAAGTTTTTCACAAGAATATTGTTTATATTTGAGAAGAAAACCTTAAAATGAACTGCGCCAATAAGAAGAAAACAGACACATCACTCATCATAACCAAACGGTGTTTTTAAATAGCTTTCTCTTAGAGAGGTGTCCATCCACGGAAATGTTTATATGGGGAGCATCCAGGAAATGGTGGCCGAAAAACCTGCTTTGTTTGGTGTGGATTTTAACCAACCCGGCGTTATCTTCAGCGGAACACACTCAGCGCAGTCGCCCAGTGAGGGCTTCAGCGCACTCTGCTGTCTGCGGAGGCAGCCGTATCGATCCCCGCTCCGACAGACGGCAGGCGGGAATAGAAGCGGGTCGGGCAGCTCATCCGGAAACAACGCTTCCGTGTTGCTCATGTGCAGTGAACCAGAGAGCAGACGGGGCTGGGAGAGGGGATCTATCCCGTTTTATCCCCCTTAATACCCCTAGGTTTCATCCCATGGGTTCAACTGCATAGGAAAATGGTGTTGGCCTTGGTTACACACAGGGGGATATCCTTGTGACAGGGTTGGAAGGGCAAACAAAAAAATAACCAATATAAACGATGGTGACAGAAGCACAAGCTTGATGTTGCAACAAAAAAACAAAAGGCCCGTTTTTCACACATCCCCATACATATATAATCAGAAAAGGCATTCGTGTTTCAAATGCCCTCCACAAAATTAGTACAAAAGGACACAATCTGAATGTAATCTCTGAAGCCTGAAGTTGTAATGGAGCTGGGCTCCCAGCACAAGTCAACAATGAGAAAGATAAATAAAGCTTCTACAGCAGATCCTAATCAGTCCTGAATACGGAATAGAAATAACATTTATAATAAATGTGACGAGCTGCCAAAGGGAAGACTGACCGGGGGCTTGGTGTTGTCCTGTGTGCCTGAGGGAACTGACCGGGGGCTTGGTGTTGTCCTGTGTGCCTGAGGGAACTGACCGGGGGCTTGGTGTTGTCCTGTGTGCCTGAGGGAACTGACCGGGGGCTTGGTGTTGTCCTGTGTGTGTGAGGGAACTGACCGGGGGCTTGGTGTTGTCCTGTGTGTGTGAGGGAACTGACCGGGGGCTTGGTGTTGTCCTGTGTGCCTGAGGGAACTGACCGGGGGCTTGGTGTTGTCCTGTGTGCCTGAGGGAACTGACCGGGGGCTTGGTGTTGTCCTGTGTGTGTGAGGGAACTGACCGGGGGATTGGTGTTGTCCTGTGTGTGTGAGGGAACTGACCGGGGGCTTGGTGTTGTCCTGTGTGCCTGAGGGAACTGACCGGGGGCTTGGTGTCCTGTGTGCCTGAGGGAACTGACCGGGGGCTTGGTGTTGTCCTGTGGCTTGTCAGGTGTCATGGCAGCACAAGCCAATAAACCTTCGCCAGCAGTGAGTGTGCATGAGACATGAGCATCACGAACGATTAGTGCGCAAAGCAAGTTCTGTCGGAAAACCTCTCGCTGTAGCCGAGCACGCATCTCATACTCAACCAATCACATGCACACACCTCTAATGGAGCGCCCTTTTAAACCAATCACATGCACACACCTCTAATGGAGCGCCCTTTTAAACCAATCACATGCACACACCTCTAATGGAGAGCCCTTTTAAACCAATCACATGCACACACCTCTTATGGAGCGCCCTTTTAAACCAATCACATGCACACACCTCTAATGGAGCGCCCTTTTAAACCAATCACATGTACACACCTCTCATGGAGCGCCCTTTTAAACCAATCACATGCACACACCTCTAATAGAGCGCCCTTTTAAACCAATCAGATGCACGCACCTCTAATGGAGAGCCCTTTTTAACCAATCACATGCACACACCTCTAATAGAGCGCCCTTTTAAACCAATCACATGCACACACCTCTCATGGAGAGCCCTTTTAAACCAATCACATGCACACACCTCTAATGGAGCGCCCTTTGAAACCAATAACATGCACACACCTCTAATGGAGCGCCCTTTGAAACCAATCACATGCACACACCTCTAATGGAGAGCCCTTTTCAACCAATCAGATGCACACACCTCTAATGGAGCGCCCTTTTTAAGCCAATAATCAGTCCTCTCTGTACTGCTGAATGCTGAGGCGCTGCTCTTTGTTGCTTACGGCTTGTGCTGTCTCCCCCCCCCAGCTTCCACCTGTTGTTTGGATCTGCTTTAGTATGGGGGGGTTTCAGTATGGGGGGGTTTCAGTATGGGGGGGTTTCTGGTCATCTCCTGTTTAGCGGGGGGAAACGCCCGTGCTCCGGAGCAGGACTAAAGCACATCCATTCACCGCCAAACTAAAATAATTATGCAGCACATTCATTCATTAAACATGTCATTTAATACCTGAGTTGTCTTGACAGAAATATAAATGTTGTTTATACATCAGGCAGATAGTCATGTTCACTGCACTGAACTCGGCCTACTTTGATTGCTTAGGCTCTGTTGTAACAGACACTGCTCTCGCGGTACAGATGTCAGATATTGTTTGTATCTGGGCACTTGGCGGGCACAGGGTAGAAATGCACGTGGGCTTCACATCACAAATACTCAGGACACTGTTTTGAAAATCTCAACTATTTAACAGGCGTGCAGAATCCAAAGCGGCAGAATAGTAAGCTACATTCCACCTCAATTACGGCAGAATAAATCCATCTCTGTCTTAACACGAATCAAAGGCACCTGCTGTTTGGTGAAACGTCTCGCGCCTTCGATGCCGTTTCTTTTCCGCTACACGGTCCGTCACTCGTCATTTCCCCACTGAAGCCGCCAGCTCAGACATGCGCTGCTTCTCCGGTGAGCGTTGTCTGCTCGTCGGCAGAAACGAGATCGCTATTCATCCCTAACGGGCAGGCAGTGTAACTGGACCGAGCCGACTGTCAAAACAATGAGAGCACGTATAGGAGACGGCTCCGTGCGGATCGCTTCACGTGGAGGAGCGACTGGACACGGCTTCTTACCTCAGCTCTGTTTGACACTAATGGCGCAATCTAAGGAGCGGTAACCAGGGAGAATCTCTGTCATGTCCCATCACTCCTCAGCTGACCACAGTAGCGTGGGGTTTTTGGTCATGCACAACGCCGTGTGGTCGGTGGGTTTGGTCATTTGCACGTAGAGTTTGCGTAGTTACGACGGTGAAATTTCAGGTGGAAGAGACATGTCAACATTGACATTCCCGATTGGTAGGCCTATATTTTTCTGATCTGCTGTGGGAATCCACCAGGAAAAGAGCGCACTCCTGAACAAAGCCAAGAATAGTACACAAAGACCAACGTTAATACTGATACCTACGCTAGACACTGTATCATAGTCCTGCTATGGAGCACCTGTAGGTACATGTATAATACCCTGCAGCTGTAATGTGTACACCTACTATAGTCTAGTTTTTCCTGTAAAAAACATTTTTCTGTTAGTTTGTTTTCATACAGGTGAAGTATACCTGACTGTGAGAAATACTAAAGTAATGCCGAGTAGTGTGTCATGTAAGTGTTGAGAGGTTGAGGATAAATATTGAGGCATAAATGTGCAGGGGTAAACACAGGTCAATGCTCACAGGTAAACAGCAGTACCTATCATTCTGCATCAGGAGGTGCAGCACCGTCTTTCATCACAAAGTATTTCAAGGAAGCGTAAAAACTAAATGAATAATTAATTTATTATTATTATTTAATACTTGCCTTGACACACGATAACAATATTAATGATTGTCCTTCTTAAATCTCTAATGTTCTGAAGCGATGCTTCATTTTGAATATGAAAGCTCCACTCCTATTTCACGGGCAGTCCTCTCTTCTCAACATGTGAATGCATTTGTGTTCTGCTCTCTCTTTAACATGAAAAGGAAAATCAGCTCTGTGATTACAGGGGTCGCTATATTTGTGTGTTAAGTGTTCTTACCAACGCTGTAGTTTGATTGAACACGCTGTCCTTACATACGACCGATGTCTCTGTGATGGGGCTCATCGGGGGACCCCTCCTGTCTCAGACACACGTAGAAAAATTGGCGATTTTAATTTGCTTGTAATTTTCTCATAACACAAATCCTAGGAGAGGCGAAGCCGATATTGCGATTCTACCCCGAACAAGCTCAGGAACGTATTACACTTCATTAGAGAAGATGAGAAAAAAATAACCCTATGATTAAGACCTTTCATAATAGCTCCCTGAAATTACAATCACATTGAGCCCAAACACAAACCACTCTCAGCTTTTCATTGGCAAGTTATTACACGGCATGGAAACTGCGGCGAGTTTAACTTTAAAGAGACAGTAAAAAAATAAAAAAAACTGTTTTGAAAGCGTAATTTTGAAAGTAAGACAGACGTAATAAAGGTTGTCATAGAAACCTTTCAAGAGCTTGAACCTCTGCTCTCTGTCGCCTTTGCTCTTTTGGGTTGTCTGTTATTTCCCTCTAAAAAGTCAAGACACCTTTTATGTTATGTTATGTTATGTAATTATTTCTTTAAAAAAACATTTAATCTAATCTTCAGTTGGAATTATTGTATTGATGCGTGCAGCCTGAAACCACTGCACAAAAAATATGATTATAAATATAATATTCCTACTCTACATAGAGATGGCAAACAGAAAATCTGTGTGTATACCACGTCCAAAAATTTTGTTAATCTAAAAAATGCTTGTAAACAAATACATTTATTTTTAGAGTCAATAAGAGTGTACAACTCAAATTTTATCTGAAAAGTTTATTTATTCAGTTGGTGGAAATTAATCGATTGGCTTTAATTTAAATAAAAATTTCCACATAAGCCAATTTGTTAGGTTGTAGGATTTAAATTAAAAAAAAAAAAAAGATTACCAGAAAGCAAAGCCCTAAAATCTTATATTAACTAGCAATGACTTGTGTTTGTACAGCAGCAAGATGTTTTATTGACAGAAAGGCAGTGCAGCGAGGGACGTAGCCATGTGCGCTGGGTGTGAATTCGCTGAGTCATCTGCACATTGCGCTTGTGTAGGAGTGACATTCTTCAGGAGTACCATTTCAAATTTTCAACCACACTTGTTTACATGGGGGAATTCCATATGTTTATGCATTTTCGCTACAGGGCTGTTACTATGGTAACATTGTTCTATGGGTTCTCTAAGGCTGAGATTGGTCACATATTCCAGAGGACTAGCCACGTGCCATTTGATCCGATTGTAAGATAGTACACGTCTGTCTATCTGTTAATATGGACAGTGTCCAAATATGAGACATAGGCACTGCTACGACTGCATTTCTACTACCTCAACCTGACATGGAGTAATAATAATAATAATAATGTGAAGGTGTGTGCATGGGGATGTGGGTAAGTAGAGGGAGGGGCTATGATGGCTTTGGAACTGGAACAGGACGGTTCTGTGTGTGAGGGGCGTGGCAGGAGGTGTAGGTGCATATGGAATACTGGGCTGGTACAGAACCTGGTGTGAGAAAATCCTTTCTGGGCCTGGGAAGTGACTTCTGCTATTTGCCTCGTTAGCCAGTGCCAGTGCTGACAATTTAACATTCACGACATTCCCTGATATGCATTATGTGCCCTTCACTCTCTGAAAGAAGTGCACTATGCAGTCTGCTGTGTATGTGCCCTTCACTATGCAGTCTGATGTGTATGTGCCCTTCACTCTCTGAAAGAAGTGCACTATGCAGTCTGATGTGTATGTGCCCTTCACTCTCTGAAAGAAGTGCACTATGCAGTCTGATGTGTATGTGCCCTTCACTCTCTGAAAGAAGTGCACTATGCAGTCTGATGTGTATGTGCCCTTCACTCTCTGAAAGTAGTGCACTATGCAGTCTGATGTGTATGTGCCCTTCACTCTCTGAAAGAAGTGCACTATGCAGTCTGATGTGTATGTGCCCTTCACTCTCTGAAAGTAGTGCACTATGCAGTCTGATGTGTATGTGCCCTTCACTCTCTGAAAGAAGTGCACTATGCAGTCTGATGCTTATGTGCCCTTCACTCTCTGAAAGAAGTGCACTATGCAGTCTGATGTGTATGTGCCCTTCACTCTCTGAAAGTAGTGCACTATGCAGTCTGATGTGTATGTGCCCTTCACTATGCAGTCTGATGTGTATGTGCCCTTCACTATGCAGTCTGATGTGTATGTGCCCTTCACTCTCTGAAAGAAGTGCACTATGCAGTCTGATGTGTATGTGCCCTTCACTCTCTGAAAGTAGTGCACTATGCAGTCTGATGTGTATGCAGTGCACTATGCTCTCTGACGTTACTCGATGTTCTGGATTATTCCGTCAACAGGCCTAAAGCATGAATCGCACCTCCTTCATCATTTATAAATTGTTTTTAGACTGAGGCCAAGCTGTGCACACAGTTTCCATGGTAACATCACCCAGACACACATCGATAAGGGAATTGGTGCCTCTGTGCCTCTGTGATACAGATGAATAATCAGAGCTGTGTGTGTTTCAGCAAGCAGGCGCAATTTACCAGCGTCAGTATTATCAGCCAGTATAGATGGTAAAGGAATATTTTCAACATGTATTTTGGGTGAAAGCTTGTTTCTCCTTATCTGTTATGTGCACAGTACAGCCATTAAATCTAGCAAAACGCTTAACAACAGTTTGATATGCAAATTCAAATACAGCACATTTACTCAAATGAAGCACCAGCCACTTTCGATATCAGGGATCTAAGTTGATCATGTCGCACGTATTATACATAATCTATCAATATTTTAGAAATATTGATGGATTGTGACTGGAACAAACGAGTGCTTATAACCGTTGACATTCATCCAATAGGACAAAGACAGGTTTCCCTTCCTGGTCATAGCACTTCCCCTGTGCAACCCCCATAACTGTCCCCCTATAGCGCCCCCTATAGCGCCCCCTCTGTCAGGGGCTGTGGAATCCTCCACTTCCTTTAGGGCTCCTTTCATTATAAAAGCCAAACTGCTCTCTGCTCTGCATGCTGCCAGCGCTGGATGATGAATGAGTTCATCACAAAGCTCAACTGATGTTACTACATACATTTGCCAGAGGAAGATAACCGAACAAACACACACGCACACACACACACACACACACACACACACATACACACACACACATACACACACACACACGCACGCACATACACACCGACACACACTGACACACACACACACACGCACATACACACACGCACGCACGCACATACACACATACACACCGACACACACAGACACACACACGCAACGCACATACACACCGACACCCACACAGACAGACACGCAGACACATGTGCGTACAAACACTAACACACTCGCACACAGACACGTGTATTCAAACACCAACACGTATAGAAACACGTGCAGACACACTCACGTGTCTTCAAACACACAAGTGTAGAAACACGTGTACACACACAAACATACACGTGCCTGCAAACACATATGTGTATGTACAGACACAAATATATGTACACACACACTCATATGTACACAAACATGCAAGCAAACACATACACATATGGACACACAAATATGCATGTACACACAGTCATGACACTCAGATAGAGAATATATGGGTCCGTGATTGTTAATGTGTGCATGTCTGACACCTTTTGACCTAACTTAAGGAAAGCAATTTGTGGAGTGGAAACTGGATCAGGTACCAAGCTGTTCTAAGGACTAAAAAAGACACAGCAGATTTTCAACTAAGGTTGAAAATCTGAGAGGAAAAATGACACCATCTGATGGATCCTCCTCGTGCTCATTAATTGAAAACTATATAATGAAAGATAAAGGCTGTCAGTTTGATTTTGTGCAAGTTAGTATAACTGACATTGAGAACTTGCTATCATCATTACCATGTGAGAAACCTGCTGGTACTGACATGCTAGACAGCAAACTGTTAAGAATTGCATCATGCTATGTATGTAATCCAATTTGTCACATCTTCAATATGTGTTTAACACATGGAGTTTGTCCTAAGGTTTGGAAGGAGGCAAAGGTCATTCCTTTACCTAAGGACAAAAAGAAAGAATTCACTGGTACTAACAGTCGGCCAATTAGCATACTTCCTGTGCTGAGTAAATTAATGGAAAAAGTAGTTTTTAAACAAATTCAAGATTATTTTATCAATAACAAACTGTTCACTAGTTCCCAGCATGCTTATAGGCAGGGTCATTCCACATCAACTGCTCTTGCTCAGTTAACGGATGACTGGTTGTCACAAATGGACATCAAGCAGTTGGTTGGTACTGTCTTGCTTGATTTTAGTGCAGCATTTGATGTCATAGACCATGACATAATGATATCTAAATTAAGAAAATATGGATTTAGCAGTATGGCACTTGGTTGGATGATGAGCTACTTGTCAGAGAGATCGCAGAGAGTGTTTTTTAATGGTAGCCTATCAGAACGTAATTACAATAACTGCGGGGTTCCTCAAGGGAGCTGCTTAGGTCCTTTACTTTTTATTATTTTTACAAATGATCTTCCATGTATAACAACAAACACCAATATGGTAATGTATGCTGATGACACTACTTTGTACAGCACTGCTTCTACATTGAATGAGTTGGTAACCACTTTAAATCAGGATCTAGAAAGGGTGTCCAACTGGGTGAAAGATAACAAACTAGCCCTGAATGTCACCAAAACAAAAAGTATTGTTTTTGGCTCCAAGCATATGCTTATTGGTGACCCTCAGCTGCATCTATCTATGTTAGGAATGCCTATAGAACAGGTTAAAACAACTAAACTGCTTGGTGTTTTACTTGACAGTCAACTGTCATGGTCTGATCATATTGATGGTATTTTAATGAAAATGGGAAGAGGAATAGCCATGGTCAGGAAGTGCTCCACCTACTTGACATCCTTAATTATGGGTCAAGTCATTCAGTCCTTGGTTTTTTGTCACCTTTATTACTGTCCTGTAGTATGGTCAGCGGCAACTAAGTCGGACCTGAACAAATTGCAACTTGTTCAGAACAGAGCTGCCAGACTGGCACTTCATTGTTCAACACGCACTAGTATTGCATATATGCATGCACGTCTGTCCTGGTTAACTGTTGAACAAAAACTGCTTTGTAGTCTCCTCACGTTCTTCAGAAACATTATTTCAAATCAAACACCAGATTATTTTTACAAAGAGTATTTAAAATCAACCAACACACACAATTATCACACCAGGAATGCCAGCCGTGGTCATTTAACACTTCCTGCTCCAAGAACTAATCTCCTCAAACACACAGTTATTTACAGATCTTTATCTTTCTGGAACGTGTTACCATCTCATATACATCTCACACAAAATAAATCATCATTCAAAATAGCCTTAAAGACACACTTGTTGCAGCTGACCGCTTGACCGGAATCTTAATTTTATGTTGTATTTAATTTTTGTATAATATATTGTAATCATGTATTTTCATATTGCAATCAATGTATTGTAATCATGTTTTTTCATAACAAGAATCTCAATCTTATGTTGTATTGAATTGAACTGAATTATGTATTTTTAATGTTTTTATATTTGTATGCATTTTATATGGACCCCAGGAAGACTAGCTGTCGCCACGGCGTCAGCTAATGGGGATCCATTCAATAAACAATAAACAATAAACAATGAATATTTCACACCCAACTCACTACACACACTTCAGTCAGGATATCACAGATTAGCAGTCTGTTTGTTTCCTTGCAAACATAGTTCTCATCTCGCAATGCAGCGAGATTAGTGTAGCGCACTGATTAGCACATACGTACATTCTGTGACAAATGCATTTTATTCGAGAAAGGATACTTGTACTCTGAGACAGGTTTCCATTTGCATCAGATTGCAAAGTATGTCTTCACCATGTTTTTTACTCTTCTCTCCCAGAAATATATTCATGTGTTCTTTGTGGGCAGGCCAAAGCTTAAATACAAGTACACTATGTTTCTATGGAATCTAGGCTGAATTAGTGGTATGTTGATAAAAGCTACATGAATTCCTGACTTTCATGACTGACGCCATCAGAGATGGGTTAGTGTGCCCTGTCGATTTTTTTCAAGCACCGCTTTCATAGATAAAGTATATCCTACCAGTGCCATGTAAGGTTCTGGTTTAAGTTCCTAAAATTCTTGCTGTCTTTTAAAATATTCTGTAACCTCATAAAGGCTAACTTTTTGTGTGGGACCTTGCACACAGCCGAGAAGAGTTCCTGCATTGCTCCAAAGATCTCACATGAGACTTCAACAAGCTCCTGTAAGCCATTTTATAGATGTTTTTTTTGTGCAGTTGTCTACTCATCTAATTTAAAAAAGAGAAACTAATAAATATTCATGCAGGAATGGATTGCATAAATTACAGACCAGCAATAGACTGAGGTTATATGATGTAAAAATAGAATGTTTTTAAAAATTATTTCTTTAGGACAACCTTTGGTAAGGTTGCTAAATTACTTATGTTACAGCAATAGAATTGATACGAAGCCTTGAGGAACGCCAATATTGTGACTCCAACAACCATATCCAGAACCACATCAAGGCTTAAACCCAAACCCAAATCTAGGCTTAAACCCAAACCCAAATCTAGGCTTAAACCCAAACCCAAATCTAGCCTTAAACCCAAACCCAAATCTATGCTTAAACCCAAATCTAGATTCATACCCTCATGTCACTGAATGTTGCAACTGAAGACATGCATTTATGTTCACATTTCACCATTCATGTGTTAAAAATAATAATTTTCAGATACTCTCTGAGGAACACTGAAATAATGTTTTAACTATTTTTTGTGAGTAACAGTGAAAGACCTTGTTATGAGTTTCGTACATGCAGTATTTAATGCAGTATTTAATGCAGTATTTACCAGCAGACAGTGGATTGTAACAAAAGTGAAAGCCAAAAATAAGAAATAACATACAACAGCTGACTGAGAATGGAATGGGCAAATTCAGTAATACATTCAAAAAAATGTATCTTATGTACATGGAATCCAGACCACAAATATCAAAGAAAGAAAGAGAAATCCCTATAAAAGCACGAGCAGACGGCGCTCTCAAAACAAACGACATCTCTAGAAAATGTGCTACATTTATAACTAAAGAAATGCACTTTATATTACATCATTATATTTTTAGACAGACTAACTACAACTGTCAATTTTATCGAGAGCCACAAGTGATTGCTGTGGAATACTCTAGAACATTCTGTCCTCTGTATTAACATAGAAGCCATTGCACTGATACTTACGTCAGGCATGCTGTATAGCAGCAGAATAAAGGCACAGAAGTCAACATTATTGGAATTCAGTTCAAATAAAATACCTTGCTCTGTAGTAGCAATTAATTTCTAAAAACAAGAAGAGCATACCTTTATTTTATTTATCCTTTTATTTCTGACTTATTTGATTTAGTCTTTAGAAACTCTAAGACCTAATTGAACCCTATCAGACTGTGTGGATGTGAGCACTATCATAGACTGGGTGTGGATGTGAGCACTATCATAGACTGGGTGTGGATGTGAGCACTATCATAGACTGGGTGTGGATGTGAGCACTATCATAGACTGGGTGTGGATGTGAGCACTATCATAGACTGGGTGTGGATGTGAGCACTATCATAGACTGGGTGTGGAAATTCACAAAACACATTTATAAATGTCACAAAGTTTCCTACATGTTTACGTATTTCAATTTTATTTATAGATTTTTAGAAAAAAAATTATTAAATGAATAGTTTTAAATGAACCTAAGGAAGAATCAAAATTATCTACCATTCAAAGTTTTAATATCATCTTCTTTAGGCATTAAATTAGAATGATCAAGCATTAAAAACATGTTAATTCGGGGAGTTAAGCCCCCATTAAAAAAAAACAAAATACAATTTGCTCCACCACTTATAAATGCAAACTGCTTACCCATGAGCTAGTTTCATGGATTATAAAAGTTATCTGGACTTAAACTTGCAGAGACCTTTGCTATCCCCAATAGCAGAGAAGTGCAAGTTGCCAAGGAAACACAGAACAATAAATTACCATGAGAACCCCACTGGCTGACTCCAGGTACGATGGACCTACAGCTACGTCAGAGACGGTGGAAATCAGTCTTGCGTATTATGAGAGCAGTTAAAATGCTGCTAGTCTTGCGCAAACACCCTAAGATCAACTAAACTGAGTCACCTTTTCACCACTGGATTTAAGATTTTAGATAAATGCTCAAAATGTTAAATATATTGGTGCAGAGTCTTCCGGAGCATTACACGTCAGCTTAAAAACTATTGTGTTTAATAATATTAAAGTATAAAAGTTATTTCCCTGTAGGCTTTCTCATTTAAGGCACAATCAATAATTATTTTTATCTGAACTTCCTTCTTTTTCTTTGTAAAATAAAGGCGAACCACACACATGAAGAATGGCACACATACTAAAATTACATACAAGCCCCTTCCCCAGAGAAAAGCTTCCACTTGAATGAGAAAAGTTCAGAGGAGGTTCATACTCAGTCAAAGATGAACAATCACCACTTTCTAAGGCATCAAATCACTTCTCTGAAGTAGCAGAGGCGCTGAGGGAAATAAACAATTTGAGGAAATAAACACATTCCATGATTAAGCTAAAATATTAATGGTTAGCAACATTTAAAGTGGCTGTGACGGACTGAAACTGCCCTGACAGAAAAGGTATCAGAACAATCTAAGACACTGATGGACACAAGGCAAAAAGTACTTGGTAACAGAATGAAAATAAAGATTGTAATTTATTGCAATACTGCATGTAGGACATAGGCTAGTCAATGAAATTAGAACAGGAATAGAAGCTCCTTTAATAGTAAATTGCTGTACCATTGAATTTGATATAATTGCATGGCAGTTAGTAACTTTTCAGAAGCAGAACTTTTGGCGGACAGTAAGATTAAAAAACAACAAATAGTGTAAGTATTGAAAAATAAACATTTCCTTAAACATTTAGCCCAAAGAGAAGGAAAACAGGCACTGCGGTATAAAGCTGGGTTTTCATGAAGAAAACCTGAGTGGCTTTGACAAGACTGTAACCTTTAACTTCTAATGCCACTTGTTTCCAGCAAGATAAGCAATTAGAGCGAGAGGTGAGAGGTGATATTCGAAAACTGACCAATATCAGGCAATTACAATAGTAATTCATTGTAATTCACTGAAATGAGAAAAATAAATTTTTAAAATCTTCTGTGTCATTCATGTCTATAAACACAAGCGTCAAGGAAAAGAAAACCCCCCAATGTGGGCAATAGCGTAACACCTGAAATAAAAAATAGGTATTAAAATGACAACAAAAACAAACAAAACAAAAAAAACAGGTAAAAATGCAGTATTTTAACCGTAAAAGCTAGACTAGAGCAGAACTCCTTGTACTGGTAGGACAGAGGAGACATGATTGCAGGATGTTAGAACATCAGAACAGACCATACAGCCCAGTGCATTTATCTCCACAGTAAAAATATAATAGAATAGTTTCTTTCCACCATGAGGCACCATGAGGCACCATGAGGAGAGACACAGGTCAGGGGTCATGGATTTGAATGATGCAGACAGGCCAGGCTGATGTAATGTGGCATGGACGTCTGATTAAGAGAATGACCACTTCTAGCACATTCTACCGTGCGGTAGCACTGTCCACGTGTTGTAAAGGCACCTGGTTAAGAGACATTAAAACCCAGAGACAGTTTGGTCGGACATGTGTTACAGCACAATGCTTCCCCCGGGGATGGACTTATAAAAGACCATTTAAAATAGATACCTATTCACCTGTGCCACATTCATTTCATAAAAGATTATAACAGTGCAGTTAAAGGCTGGATAATTCCCTTCAGAAAACAATATTCGGTCCCCATTCTCGCTGGCTTTCACATAGAACTGAGACGTGTTCTTGTTGAGATACTGTTTGTACTGCATGTACAAAGCTTCCCTTTGTCTTTAGAATGGCAGCGGCGTTCATATCCTATGTTCATTTCCCCTTTATACTGAACACATAGGCCAGCATTCAATCAACATTTGTCCTCATCTTGAACGTACAAATATGTTCTTACAAAAAAAGTTTGGAAAATTAAGCAATCCATAAAAATGGACTCACCCAACTGTGTTAGAGGAAAACTAAAATGAAAACCTGCTTTTTAAAATTAAAACCTGGAATGCATGCCACAGTCATCAATTAGCTGGATTATAGTACTTTAATTTCCTGTGCATAACAGGACAGCTAGAAAAGTATGTAAAAGTATTTGTCATGCCTTCAGCTATAGTTATATCTATACCACTAATAATTACACTTGCTGTTTATGGTTAGGAGTGTGGACAAGAAAATAAAATGCACACAAACTAAATGATTATAACTCAAACACTGCATTAAACCAAACAGCGGTCCTTCACTAAATTTGTTCATTTTTACCCTCAACCAGAGACTGATTGACTGAGTAGGCACTTGTTCGGGTACTGAGCGCATCTATATACACTCCTGCCAGCAGAGAGAGGACAAGTGTGGAGAAGTCCCAACTTAGACCGATGTGAACATCTATTCCTTCTGTCAGTCAGTGTGATTAAAAAAAGAGACAAATAATATACATACAATTTACCCACGACAAAAGCGATTAGCCCTCTTAAAGGTTTTTTGGAAAATGTTCAGGACACAGTGGTGTTAGCAGGCGGGTGCCATTTTGTGAGAGGGTAGAGCTGGTCTGCGTGGGAGTGGCACCTGTAAACTTGTTCAGGTTTCCTTCATGCTCCGAAAGGCAGGGATAGGAGGGAATCGGACCACCTCTTCACTTAATGCAGATGGTGAACAGCTTCAACACGGCGTCCCTGCAAACCAGCCACATACAAGGCCTATTTATTCAGAGCTCCGTCTCCCATGGCAACAAGCCTACCCAAAACTCAATCCCATTTTTCAGACATCTTCCACTCCGGCAAACTCGCTCTATAAGTGTGAACGATGCTGAACATGGATAGAATAGACAGGGAGCCGTTTTTCCTCTGCAATCCTTTTAAACGTTTTTGTTTAACTGGTCAAAGCTGAGAGAGAATCATCGTCACAGTTAATCTATGTATGGAGGCAGCCATGTTGTACAAACAACATGTATTTGCAAAAAAGTCAGAATGTACATTTACTGTACCTAAATACTGTACCTAAATGTTATATTGATTATGATAAGCCAACATATGCTGTATGGACTAGTTGAACCAAATTGAACAAAATAAAGTGAACAAATAAATCCTACCTTGCAAATGGGATGTAGGAAAGACCGTACCTGAAAACAACATACACAAATAATTACAATAAAGTTCACTGTGGGTCCCTCCCCTCAGCCTTCTTTTCAAATCACAGGGACTAAAAGTATAAATCCAAGAGTTGAAGCATGTTAGGTATCTGGCTGGCTAGCAGAGAGACAAAGTTGGTTTACACACTTTTAGAGTGCGTACAGGTCCACCTTTAAACAAATTTAAATTGGTTATTAAATAATGAATAATAATAATGCATCAGGATGCTGTTGAGTATTAGATTATTAGCGTTGCGCTTTTTTAATGGTCCTATAGTCAAAACTGAATTCACATTTAAAAAGAGTTGCATTTAATACTCACTGACTCACTGATACTCAGTGTCCCAGAACACTTAAATTGGACTTCACATTCCAGATAGATAAACATACTAAATGGCCATTGTAATGTAAGCTCCTGAAATGCATACAACAGCCCTGATTGCCTTTAAAATGTACCAGAGGTATTGAGATGAAATATTACTCAATGAGCAATTTTTGAGGTGTTTTTTATCATTAACTGACGTCCAACATTTCACCAAAATTATGCACTACAGCGAGAAATATTTGAGAAGTGTAAACAGAGCACCGTTAACGGCGTAATATTCATTACTCACCAAGCAAATGAAACGAATTGCAAAACGCAAAACAGCAAAGCAAGCCAGAAGTTCTTCCACTGAAAAGTAAAAGCACATATGACATACAATAAAAAAATGTATAAAGAAATTAAAAAACTGATCAATAGCTGACACATTAATTATTATTCAGCGTGTGTAGATATGCAATTATGCACAAAGTCACCAGTATAAGATACCCATAAACGAATGAACCATTCCAGTGAGGATCACTTAACACTTACCCAAAAGGCTGCACAAAGAGTCAAGGCAAGGAACAGCTATGAAACAAAACACAGAACAGTTTATCATTACCATGGAAGCAAAGGAGAGGACACTCACTTACCTGTGATAGGAGATATAACCAATATAAATCTTCAACTGTTTACTCAAAGCAAGCATGCTTTGGAGAATCAAACAGCACATTTAGCTGTGTAGTGTAAGGAAAGGGCCAAAAGGCTAAAGTTAAGTCTCTGGGTTTTACATGGTCCAGTGACAGTGACTTCGGGAGCTTAAATTTTACATATGCAGCAATACAGCAGGATATACACTCAGGTTAAGGGGGTACAACAAATGCGTTGCCCTGGAGTTGAACCCAAAACCTTGGGGGTTAAAAGCCTGTTCCGTGTGTTTTGTGTAATATAATACATCATGTCTGAGGACAGGCCTGTAGGGGGCGCTGTCACACTTTTGAGAGAAGGTTTTGTACACATTCACCGGGCTCTCACCAGCATGAGGATGGTGGCGAAGGCCCGGGTCTTCTCACACATCCTCTTCAGCTGCTTCCACGGCCCCAGCAGGAACATGGTGCTACAGACACACACACACACACACACACACACACACACCCTAGTCACCCCTCCAGCCCATCGGCCCAGACAAATTAACCCGCTGGCCAATATACAGCCCAATCGTGCTGCCCTTGCCCGACCAAAGCGGAGGCCGTTTGGTAACAGACTTACGGGTTCCACTGATATCAAGTAGTTTCATAATGTTATCCCAGAATCATTAAAAAACAGCAGCAACTAGGGAATTACATAAAAAGTGCACAAGGTTTTTTTTTGAACCATTGGAAATGGGTTAGTTAGATGAAAGGAGCTTTCAAATGGATACATGTATTAATCAGCAAGATGAAAGGGAAGGTCTAAATGAGATTCACCAGGCTCTGACTAACAGTACTACAGACGGCTCTTTTGCATACTTTGATACCTCTGCAAACAAGAGGATCTTCCAGAGAATGTAACTGCCTTAGATTAACAATTTACAACTGATCCAGTGCAAATGCAGAAACTAAAGCTGCAGACATTTCTCACCCATAGTACTTCATCATTTATTCATTTTACCCTGCTTCTGCACTCTAAACGCGGAAGATAACTGAACCAAACAGATGGGGGAAATTAAGCTGCACCGGAGGCATTTCCACAACAGCCTGTATGAAGGTATCCAGTCACTAGTAAGTACGTTAATGCAGGGGCATAGCACAGAATTCTGGGCCCCGTGTGGGCCCCGTGTGGGCCCCCTTCCCAATGCAAACTCTTTAGACCAGACCTTTTGAGGGTCCCTTCCCACCGTGCCCCCCCCCCCACCCCTGCATTAATGAGTAACCACCTTATTTCTGTATGGACCAGGTTTGGAATACAACCAAAGGCCACAGAAAGACATTTCTATCCACAAGAGGCTAAAAAGAAATGAACTATAAAGCCACCAAGAAGTGTGAAAATTCTAAAAACATGGTCGTTCATAATAAACATTATTTGGCTGCAACATCCGTTAACGATTCATAATCATAATGCTTATGCTACAAAACGAGAGATTTGATTGCAAACTGAACTTTCAAATCTCATGATCTAATGACTTTCTTTTTAAGAGCAGGAGGAATCCCGAGGGCGAATAGGATTTGACTCAAGTTGTAAAGGCTGCAGAGCGCATAGACTGGTGCTTACCTGGCCAGAGAGGCAATGTTGCCAAAGGTGTAAAAGGCGGCAAACAAAATCAATCCAATTTTTGGAAGCCACAGCAAACACACCCCCTGAGATGTGAGAATAGATTAAATAAAATTAAACATTAAATTCATAGTGCACAATTAGTCTCATCACATTCAGAAATTTTGTTCATGAAATTTTCAAACAGAATTCTTTTGGAATTTCTTGTTCACATAATTTCAACCAATTTTCTAATCTAATCATCATTCCCATTGCAGTGCGTTTATGACAAATGTTTGTGAAGACTTATGTGTCCAATGTGTTTTAACACTGCAGAGTCATTTCGTTGTCAGACCTTGCACTTTGCTTCGTGACACTTGGATGATATCCCACCCTCTGCATGCGTATTACCTCTTTACAATGAAAAAGTGTTCAACATCGCGACTTTTGGCCATTATGCTATGGTCCACCACAATCAATAGAACAATTTACAATGCATGGTTCATATCTATGTTTGTACCACAAACCACAGTATTGTCGTCTTAATTTCCATTGGAGAAATTGCGAAAAAGAAAATTGCAGATTGTTCATAGCCTAGCTTGTAGTTTGACGTGCGCGTTCACATGAAGGGGACTAGACATATGCAAGGGAGTAGAAATATGCATGGGAGTAGAAAAACGCCACGACATTGGCAAACTTGTCTGAGACATTCTTCAGAGCAAGACGGACCGGTCCCCAATGCCTGGCTGTCACCTGCACATGGTCACTCTGCTTGTTTTCTCCAGGAAGTCATTTAAATCAATGCTGATGGTAGCGTTGCTAAACAATGGTATGACAAATATTTATTGGGGCAAAAAAGGCGTGGCTTCGACAGACTGGTGCCACAATGTCGTTATTAAAGGCTACTTACGATCACCGAGCACACGACTCCAAGCGCAAAGCACGCGATGAACCCTTTTACCCGGTTAGCCCAGCTCAGACTTGAAGCTTGGTTCGCCGCCTAACCAGGGAGAGATAGAGATTACATGGGTGCCACTACAGAGGCATCCGATCCCAGTGCACAGGATAGGTACATTATGCCGGAAAAACAGGTGACTCAAGTTTCCAGTTAAACAAAATGGCAACTCAGTATTACTGACGACGTAACACAAAGGA